>JANAVB010019794.1:11614946-11639946 GCA_029216955.1 Iris pallida
TATAAACAGACTCGTACGACTTAGAAATGGCTAGTTTAACCAAGTTGGACTAGTTTAACCTTGATTTGACTTGGTTTGACTTCCATTACCAAGAAAAGGCCTAAAAGCATATCATTAGTGCATTTAAATATATTGTTTACTGTAGAACACCAAATAACTCTGTATATCTCATATATAGTTTTCTGTGATACCACTTTGGGACGACATGCGAGTACATTCTCTGATAGTTTTCATTTATCTGATGATTATTATGATTCAACTTCTAGTATAGTATTACCTGATTTTTGTCATGAAACGGATTGGTATTTCTGGATTCATTCACTGCGACACATGTATTATACTTTTTTGGCCTCTATTTCTGGAATCATCCACTGGAACCACCTACTGGAAACACCTACTTGAAGTAGCGTGTAGGCAACTCTAGAAGTGGTGAATAGAGTTTGTGTCTATAATGACCAATTAAAAATAACTCTATGCTAGGTCCAGAAAACAACTACTAAGAGAATATATAATCAGAGAGTAATAATGCGGAAAGTAAAAGTGTTTAGAAGAACAAACGTAAACACAGCGATATATCCTGGTTTCTCTCGTGGAGGACTAGTCCAGGCCCAAGAACTCTTGCTCGGAGTTGAAATCCACTATTTATGAAATAGGGTACACACGTGCCTTTAGTCCGAAGAGCACGCCAATTTCTTACAGAGACGAGCCTTTATTCCAAAGCGCTAGAATACTTCAACTTCGCAGATACGAAACTTGAAAATTTTCAAGTGACTTCTTTTCAACTCTTGCACAGAACTTCTAGCTGAATCGCACTGAGCACCTTGGGGCTTAGAAAGTTTTGTGGCTAGGGGATTGGAAAGAGTAAGGCTTAGAGCATATAAGGCTTAGAAGATTGAAAGCTTGAGAGTGAGAGATAGTTTAAAATGAGAAGAATCAACCTCTATTTATACTAGGCAGGAAAGGCAGAGTTCGGCCAGAGTTCTGTCCCAAAATATTTAAAAATTCGAACGTTGGACAGCTTGCAGCAAGGTGGACCTAAAAATTAGGTTGCTGATTTTAAGGAGGCTGAGTTCGGCCCGAGTTCGGTCTTAGACCGAGTTCGGTCTGCCTCAGACCAGAAGCCTTATATGGGTGACGGTGGTTTGGTTTGGTTCAAAAATTATTTTGTTTGTATGGTGGAGCTTGGAGAAATATGTTTATGGATTGAGATGACACAGTGCGACTCAACGTACATATTTTCCTAGACTCAATAAATCAAAAATTACAGACTGAGAAAAAATTATATTTATAATGCAACAGCTTGTAGATGACGTCTGTCTTGAACTTGATGTGTCGTATTGGATCATATCAGATATCAGGTGATGTTCTATCTTGAAATTGATGTGTCGTATTGGATCATATTGGATATCAGTTGTTAATTATCTAAATCAGGTTGACTGTGATCCAGTTTGGGTCAAGACTACTGGCATCACTTACTTTTTGGCTAGACTTATACTTGATTTACGTCTCGGGATATGGATTCACTTGTACTAGTCGGGGCAGGTAAATACTCGAGTAGACATGTAAACATTTCCAATCATGCTGGAACCACCCCTACTGGTCTAATCTGGAAAGATAGTCGTCGTACGCTTGCCAAGCATACGATGTGCCATTTTCACCCCTAGCCGATTACATATCGAAAGCGGTATTTCAAAATATACTGGTTTAGTACTTTTTCTACTAGATTCACATTTGGACTCACATTATACTGGTTGGACTCACATCATACATGTTCTAGTCCAGTTATCTCTATTTACAGTCTTTATTGCCATGTTCTTATGATTCACCATATTTACTCTCCTTGTACTTTAGTTAGCTGTTATTCTATTTTATTTTCTTACTCATTCTATTTCGTTCATCATTTACTACTTGCTATAACTGTTTTATAGTCTTCGTCATTTAATTGAAAATGCTAGAGGAGATTTGCTCATTCCATATTGACTGGATATTTTTTTCAGATGATTGCTCAGGGGATTTGTGTTCCACATACTATGGATCTGAGTAAGGGATAGCGACCATAGGTCCTGATTTGCATGAGTGATTACCGAGAGACTTAGTTACTAGTTTTGGCTTTGTGTTAGATTCACTGTTAGAACTCTTGTCATGTAAATATAATGGAGATTTTGTTATTACATTTGAGACTTGGATTTTGATATTGTATTAGAAGTTGTTGATGTTTTCGACTTGCAGTTTATTAGACTTCTTTTTAGCTTATCATGCTTTAGATTGTGATTGAGTATTTCTATTCATCATCGTACTTGTCCTCCATTTTGGAGATGAGATCTATGACAAGTACATTATATTATTGTGCGAGATAGATAGTTAGTGATATAGACTGCGTTCTACCGCCGATGCTACGGCGTAGGCTGAGTGTTATCACACACTCGTGCCTCTATACCGGGTATGGGTCATGATACTTTATGACATAGAGAAGAAGAGACATTTAGTCACAGAGCAAAGACTCATTGATATAACTGCCAAATATGAAAAGTCTTGTGTGATTTCTAAAAAGTTAGAAATCAAGTTAGGCAAACAGGTCATCCCTGTTACACAGCCTAAGGTTAGTCCTAATGCTACACATACAACCAAGAGGACTAAACCACAGAAAGCACACAAGCAACACGTCAATCACAATTATGCTTTCACATATAGGTTTCCGAAGAAGACAAAAGCATGTCAACACAGAAACGAAGAGCACATTTTCAAAACTTACTTGCACGTACTGTAGTACTCACGGGCACATATCACAGTATTATCCAGAAAGAAAACTTGTTGACAATCAAACACTTGTTTGGATTCTTAAGACTAATCAGAAAGGACACTCAAAGAAATGTGTACCAAAGGATTCATCTACTTGTTTTGTAGGTGGACCCTCAACCCCCTTATGCTTGAAGCAAGTGGATCCTCGATAGCGGATGTTTGCGGCACATGACTGATGATGCATCTTTGTTCGCTACGCTATCGATGAAGAAAGAAGGATACATTTCCTTCGGAAATAACTTAAGAGGTGATATAATTGGAAATGACACTGTTGGTATGTCTCCTTACCCAGTAATAAAAGACGTTTGTTTAGTTACAGAGTTGAAACATAACCTACTGAGCATAAGTCACTTGGCAGATAATGGTTATGGTATTAACTTTGTAAAAGACAAATGCTCTATATATGAAATGTTATCTGGTAATCCGTATATGAAGGGATTAGGGAAGAAAACATTTATGTTTTCTTTTTAGAAAATACTACCAATGCAGGAAAGTGCCTAGTAGCCAATCAAGATGAAAGCTGGCTATGACACATAAGGCTAGGACATGTCAATATGGACACTATATCACGGCTACGCACCAAGAAGTTGGTAAAAAGACTCCCGAAAATTATATTCAAGAGAGACATGGTATGTGTTGATTGTGAAAAGAACAAAATAACTTGGTCAACTTTTAAATCTATCAACGTTGTAAGTACTTCTAGACCCTTGCAGTTAATTTACATAGATTTATTTGATCCTAGTAGAGTCGCTAGTCTTTGGGTAAGCTCTACTTTTGTAATTGTTGATTATTTCTCTTGTTATACATGGGTTTTCTTTTTATCAAATAAAAGTGATGCTATTTTTGAATTTCAAATATTTTGTAAAAAGGTCCAAAACGAAAAAGGCTTCATTATTACTCGAATTCGAAGTAATCATAGTGGCGAATTCGTAAATGCTAATTTCAAAAAGTTTTGTGATGATAGTTGATACTACTATGAATTTTCTTGTCCTAGAACTTCCCAACAAAATGGTATTGTGGAGCGAAAGAACCGTATTCTAAGCAAGATGGCTAGAGTCATGCTGAATCAGCATAATTTTCCTAAATAATTTTGGATAGAAGCTGTTAGTACAGCCTGTCATATTTGAAATAGGGTGTCGATTCGAACTATCTCGAAGAAAATACCATATGAGCTGTGGTTTGGAAGGATTGCAAATATTTCATACTTTAGAGTTTTTGAATGTCACTATTTTATCCTGAACACCAAGGACAACTTGGATAAGTTTGACTCTAAAGCAGATGAAGGGATATTTCTCGGATATGCTGCTAAGAGTAAAGGATATAAAGTTTTTAATAAAAGTTCTATGATTATTGAAGAGTCTATTAATATTAGTTTTCATGAGCTCAATAGTCACAGATTTAGCGACAGTGATGATGAAGACGCACAGAATAAATCCAAGACATCTTAAGATACTGCTATCAACCGGAGCTATATGGAAAGTCTACCGAAAAAAATAAAGTTCATGCCAGACCATCCAGAGACACTCGTAATAGGTGATGTATCAAAAGGTGTAAGTACACGTTCTTCTACTAAGGATACTGATGTAGCAGCTAATGTAGCTTTTATATCTCAAGTAGAATCTTAGACTATAGCAGATGCATTTAATGATGAATTTTGGATTGATGCCATGCAAGAGGAACTAAATCAACTTGAGTGAAACCAAGTTTGGGAACTTGTTCCTGAACCTATTGGTCAATCAATAATTGGTACCAAATGGGTGTTCTAAAATAAACTTAGTGAGGATGGACAAGTTCTACGTAATAAAGCACGTCTAGTAGCAAAAGGTTATAATCAAGAAGAAGGTATTGATTATGATGAAACATATGCTCCTGTTGTTAGACTAGAAGCTATCCATATGTTTTGTGCATTTGCATGTTTTCACAATTTCAAACTTTTTCAAATGGACGTGAAAAGTGCATTTTTAAATAGCTTTTTAAAAGAATAAGTTTTTGTGAAACAACCCCCTGGTTTTGAAGATTTTCAAAAACCCGATCACGTCTTCAAACTTAGAAAAGCACTCTATGGACTCCAACAAGCACCTCGTGCTTGGTATGAACGCCTAAGTGACTTCTTACTTGAAAATAGTTTTTCAAAAGGAAGAGTTGATACTACTTTATTTATCAAGTCTTCAGATGATTGTATTCTTCTTGTGCAAATTTATGTAGATGACATAACATTCGGTTCTACTAATGAAAAACTCTGTCAAAAATTTGCTAAGTGTATGTAGAGTGAGTTTGAAATGAGTATGATGGGAGAGCTAAACTACTTCCTAGGACTCCAGATCTAATAGCACTCACAGGGAACATTCATCAACCAAGATAAGTACACGAAGGATTTACTGAAGATGTATGACTTCGACAATGTAAAGCCTATCGGAACTCCAATGGCAAAATCAACTTGGCTTGACATTGATGAAAGTGGCAAACCAGTCGACCAGCATAAGTATCGAAATATGATTGGTAGTTTATTATATTTAACCGCTAGTCGCCCTGATATCATGTTTAGCATTTGCATTTGTGCTAGATATCAATCTAATCCTAAGGAATCACACTTATCCGCTGTTAAGCGTATCTTCCGATACCTTAGGAAAACTTCTACAGTCGGCTTGTGGTATCCCAAAACCACATCTTTTGACCTAATCGATTATTCCGATGCAGATTTTATAGGATGCAAAGTAGACCATAAAAGTACCAGCGGTACGTGTCATTTCCTAGGAAAAGCTTTAGTCTCCCGGTTTAGCAAAAAGCAAAATTCTATAGTGCTATCAACGACTGAGGCTGAATATATCGCCACAGGACATTGTTGTGCTCAAATTTTGTGGATGAAGCAAATCCTAGAAGACTACAATCTGTACTACAGAAAGACATATATTGTGATAACACTAGCATGATTAATTTGACTAAGAACCCTATTTTACACTCACGCACGAAGCACATAGAGATACATTATCACTTTTTACGTGATCGCCAACAACACGGGGATATTTGCTTAGAATTTATTGACACAGATCATCAATTAGCAGATATTTTCATAAAATCGCTAGGTGAAGACTGTTTCAATTATCTGCGTTACGAATTAGGCATACTTGAATTTTCAGATTCATAATGCATTATGTTTAATAAAAATGCTTACAACTTGAGATTTTGATATTTATCAATTGAAGTTATTTTGTGTACAAGCCGAAAGGACCCTTCTGCCAAAAAGACGTAAAAGTCTAAGCGACACGGTGCCAAGTGTCTTCGGACTACCGCTAGCTGGGATCCGGCCCCTACAGCTGACCCAAAGTAATGGATGTTACTAAATTACAGAATTAAAAATTATTAAGTATATTTATTATTCATTATGCATCAACTGAAATGGAAAAACAAGTGGCTGAACTCGGACAGAACTCGGACCGAGTTCGATTAACATCGGTTCAAGTTTCCAGAACAACACAACCGGCCCTAGCTTCCTATATAGGATCTTCTTCTTCGTTTTTCTTCACACCGGAATGAAAAACTCTAAAAACCCTAGTTAGCTATTACACTTCCCAAGATCCAATCTCCATTCTTCTTAGATCTAAAAGGCTCAAAAAGGTTACCTCCGTTCTTTTTTGCTATTATTTTGAGGTATATCTCTTTCCATCTCCTTTTCAATTCTATGGCTCCAAAACTTTTCAAGAAAAAGGAAATGAGAGTCCGCGGCTTCGTCTTCTACCTCTGAATATGAACCCACCAACGTTTTCAGTCCTGCTCGCCCTACCGGCGAAGAGGAATATGACGCGACCCTATTTCCATTTATGGAAATAGCGGACTCTTCGTTTGACGTCTTTTGTTTTTGGAAAATATGCCCCGGACGATCAGTCAACTTCACTATCTTCTCGGAGTACGCCTGCACTTTTGAAAACTTAGGTCTCAGGAATTTCTTTAAAACTTCTAGCGATATTTATGATAATGTCGTATGTATGTTTTATTATAATATGCAAATAAAAGATGACAGTAGTATCTTTTCTCATGTCAGCGGAAAAGAGATTGAATTCAACTCAACTGACCTTAGTGAATACTTCCATATGTCGGATATCAGCGAAGCATTAGTTGAGATAAACCAAGTTCAATTTCCCGCAGATGTTACCCTTGATTCCCTTAAGGCTGCAATGTGTTATCCTAACCCAGTCCCTACGGGCAGTAGGCTATATGCAAAGCATCTTAATCAACACTTCTATGAATTGCATCGTTTCGTTTGTTCTACTTTGCTTCCCAAAAAGGGACCTACTGATAAGATTACCTTCTTCGAGATGTCTGCCATGTACCACCTTCACTTTGGTGTCACATTCTCTATCCCCAAGACCTTTATGGCTTGGATGATCAGCTGTCGGAGGTTAGGGCGCAAACTCCTGTACCCCATGCATCTAGCAGTCATTTTTAGGAGATTTGAAATCAACCTTGATTCCTGTCCTATCTCCGGGTCATCTACTGAGCTGACTAGGTCTAGCAAATATCCTCTACCTCCACCTCCACCTCCACCAGGTGCTGCTCCTACTGATGTTCATGTTGATCCAGACACTCCAGCTCCTTCTCCTGCCCCTGCTGCTCCAGGATTTGATCCTTATTTCTATCAACGGTTCCATGACTTTGTCACCCTCTCGGGACAACGTCATCAGAGCTATGTTGATGCTGAGTTCAGCCATACCTTTCAGGCTCAGGACTTGATGAATGGCATTACTGATCTACACTGGAGTTTGGCACATCATCCTTCAGCTCCTGTTTCTATTATCCATTATCCTGGCTTCGACGGACCGAGGTTTGATGATCCTACCACCTTTGGATACTTTGATCCAACTACTGCTTACTTCAATCCTCAGCCGCCAGCTCCTCCAGCCGATTGTGACGCTCAGATGTGATTTGGGCTTTTGGTTTAGAGTTTTGTTATTTATGTTGCTTACGATGATCTATGTAGTCTTGCACTTTGTAGTAGTCCAAACACTTTCAGTTGGACTTATGTAGCAGTCATAAACTCTTTCAGTTATGACTTTATGCAATTGGATTTCAGTTATATTTTCTTTTAGTTGTATTCTAGTTCATGATATTTGAGTTTTAGTACTGCTGCTAGTTCTACTGAGTTATGACTTGTTTAGTATGGATATTACGCTATCTATTTCTTTGTCTGTGTTGGATTGTTGGCTTCACATATTACGGGAGAGCTATACATTTTGTGTACTTAACAAAGGGGGAGAAGTGCAATACCAAAAATTAAATTTCGCAATAAATTTTTGCAAGTCAGGTATATTATTTCAAAGTTATATATTAGTTATATTTTGATATAAACTCAAGTTTATCAATTATCAAAATAGAGGAGATTGTTAGCCCATTGGCTAAATGATCACACCTGATTTTGATAATCAACAATAACTTAAGTCGATACGCAAAATATACGAACTACTACAGAAGTTACAGGTTACTGAAATCAATCCCCAAGAACGTACTACGCCTACATCCTACATCTACAAGGAACGACGCATCATCATCCAGACAAGTTTGTATCAGAATCCAGATCGAGTTGTTTTATATTTTCTTCTGTATTTTTACTTTTATTGAGTCTAGGAAATATAGAATATGAGATCGTTCAGGATATTACTGGCTTAGGTGTTTCTCAGTCCACAAAACTAAAAAGCCTACCTATCGATCCCAAAAAGAATCCCACATATCCAAAGAGCCCAAACCTCAATTTGGCCCATACAAATCCTATTCTGACTCAACAGAATTCGGATAGAACTCTGACCGAGTTCGGACCGAGGATTTTTGAAATTATGTTCCCTCCAAATCTGCATGCAACGTTCGAAAGCAAGATCCTAGCATCCGAACTCTGCCCGAGGTCGGTCCTAAAAAATAATACTATAAATAGAGAAGAATTTTCACATTACTAATCACTCATTCACTCTTCTCTCTATCTTTTTCTAAGTCTTTTTCAATGCTCTAAAGCTTTCAAATCTCGCCTATACCACTCTTAGCCAAAGCGAGTAACATTATGTTCGATTTAGAGTCTTTAGTTCAAAGAGTTGTAAAGAGGTCATAATTTAGAAAATATTCTAGTTTTCGTGTTCAAGTTTCTTGGAGTTGGTCGTGCGCTCATCACCAAGGCACAGTGCTGTAAAAAGACGACAAGCTACTCATTTAGCTTGTAAATAGTAGATTAACAGCGGACAAGAGTACTCGCGACTGGATTAGTTCTCTCAGAGGAAAACCAGTATATCGCGGTGTTCATTGAGTTTGATCTTCTATCTCTTGATTATTGCATTTAATTTAACATAGTTTATAATCTGTTAATTTTTAAAGTGGTGATTATTTCTACTGCACACGTGCACACTCTATTCACCCCCTTTAGAGGTGCTCAACGGTCCTACACAAGTGAGTCTGAAGAAGAAGAAAAGATTCGAGACTCCGCAAACCTCGGCTTCATGGCACTAACTGATCAGGTATCAAGTAAAACCAATTATGATGATTTTATTTTTAATGAATTAGGTGATGCCGTTAGTGATTTATTAGAGGAATAGAGAAAGGTTAGTAGTAAGTTCAAGCATGCATTAAAATATATTCAATCTCATCAGACTGAGATTAAAAGACTTATTGCTATACTAGGAGAAGTTAAGGATACATCTTCTTACAATAACCAAGACACGATATCCAAACTTAAGCTTAGTCTTCGTGAGGCTCTTGATTGCACTAGCAAAAAAATCTCAAGAGAATACTAAACTTAAGGAGGAACTCGAAGAAGTATCGTATGGCTAGTCTTAAAATAGATGCTTTAACTACTAAATATAATGAAATGTGTACTACATCTAAAAGATTAGAGACTAGATTAGGTAAACAACATATTATCCAACCTAACACGAGACACGTAGCCAAGCAAGTGAGCACGCATAATAAGACTTATCCAAGAAAGGATAATAGATCTTATTATTATGCATACAAAACACACCAATCCAAATCTCACGACTATGCATGCAAATCGTAACACATCGTGCCACTTAATCACACATTCTAATAGATATTCTCGTAAGTCATAAAGCATGACTTTATAAAAGCAAACCTATCCTGCACCTAGCACCAACAACCTTGCCATATGTTACTACTGCAAAAGAAAAGGACATTTCTAGATTTTATAGAGCTAGAAAGTTGGTGATACAAATATTTATGCATGGGTACCAAAGACACAGTAGGACCCACAAAAAAATGGGTACCAAAGGTTACATCTACAACTTATTTTGTAGGTGGAACCTCCTCATGCTAGGAGCAAATGGATTCTCGATAGTGGCTGCTCATGACATATGACCAATGACGCCAACTTATTTGCAACGCTATCGATGAAGAAGGAAGGATATGTTTTCTTCGTTAACAACCTTAAGGACTATTTCATTGGTAATGGCAATGTAGGTATTCCTTCATATCATATCATCAAGGATGTCTGTACAATTATGAAATTAAAACATAATCTCCTCATTATAAGCCATCTTGCTGATCATGGTTATGGCATTAACTTCATAAAAAATAAATGTTCCATATATGAAAGGATTACCAACAATATTATATTTGAAGGTGTAAGAGAAGATAATATTTACAACGTTATCTATCAAAAAATACAAACCATGCAAAAAGGTGCCTATATGCCAACAAGAATGACAGCTGGCTATGGCACATGCTACCAGGACATACGAATATGGACACCATCTCTAGACTATCCACAAAGAAACTGGTAAGAGGCCTACCGGATATTTTCTTTAAGAAGGATATGGTATGTTCTGACTGTGAGAAGAACAAGGCTACCAAATCTTCCTTTAAGTTAATAAATATTGTAAGTACCTCTAGACCCCTTCAACTTCTGCATATGGACTTATTTGGACCTAGCAGGGTCGCCTGTCTTGGTAGTAAGTTTTATGCATATGTTATTGTGGATGATTTTTTTAGATACACATAGTTTTTCTTTCTTTCAAACAAAAACGAAGCATTTTTTGAGTTTGTCAATTTTTGTAAAAAGATACAAAACGAAAAAGGTTTCATGATTACTCGCATCCGAAGTGATCATGGAGGCAAATTCTAAAATAGTGATTTCAAAAACTTTTGCAAAGGAAATGGTTTTTTGTATGAACTTTTCTGTCCTAGAACTCCTCAACAAAATGGTATTATGGAGCAGAAAAATAGAACACTCGATATGGCTAGAGTTATGTTAAATCAGTACAATATTCCGAAATACATTTAGGCTGAAGCTGTAAATACAACATGCCACGTTTTGAATAGGGTTCTTATTCGACCTATATTGAAGAAGACACCCTATGAGCTATGGTTTGACAGAATTCCCAATATAAGTTATTTTAAAGTTTTTGGCTGCAAGTGCTTTATAGTAAAGATAATCTAGGAAAATGTGATTTCAAGGCCGATGAAGGTATTTTTCTAGGTTATGCCGCCAAAAGCAAAGGCTATCGGAATTTCAACAAGCAATTTCTAACCATTGAAGAATCATTCAACATCACATTTGATGATCTCAACCAGCAACTGTCACACGAAAGTGATGATGATGATGTAGTTTAAGCAAATGATAGACCTAAGGTGTGAGCCCTTGGGCTAAAATTTCCTTTCAAATTTATTATTATTATTATTTATTATTACATGAATAACTATTCAAGCCTTAAACAAATTAAGCTATAGTCATATATTATACTTCACTCATAAAAGAGTGTTCAAGCAAAAAAAACGATTGGTGGACGGGGGTAATTGCATTAAACTAATTCAAATCCAAACTGCTAGGGCCAAATCAGATTTAAATTCAACTTGAATTCCTTTCTCCCTATCCCCTTCGGATTTGAACAGATGTATTTAAGAGCAGATGCTCTTAATTTCCTTCGATCCAAAAACCTATCTATCCTGCTGATTCTTCAAACCCTAGACGCTTTGCCGTCTTGTTCCTCTTCAAGTCGGAAGTAACCCCGGAGTTTGTCAAGAAGAGGCATTTGAATATCCTAATCTTCTTCCTTGCACAACCATATCAATCCTTCAAGCAAGTTAGTTTTCATCATGTTCTAATAAGAGACAGGCATTTGTTTTAATTCCTTAAAGAATCTAGGATAGGGAATACAATGTTAGTTGTATCGGTCATATGGCAATGGAAGGGTTTAATAGAAGGGCAATCCCTGTTCTAGGATTCATATGTGTATTTGATATATATCCATGCCCAGCCTCGACCAAGGGTACATGGCATCAGCAAACATCCGTGTGTCATCTATACCTGGGTATATATATTTAGCAGATGCATAGGGGGGACGGGATACCAGTGTGTACCTGTAGGAAAACTTCTTATATTGCATCAGTAGGAAAAGTTAAGATAGGTATCATAAACTCTTGGAGTTTTGTGGACTATCACCTATACTCCCAAAGAATTGTAAGCATAACTAAATCCCAAGGGTAGAAGCAGTCCATATCTGGATTAGTATAGGGTTTAGCAGTACTTAGTGTGTAGGGCCTATGTTGGTAGCAGAGTCATAGAGGCTAGCAGTACAACTGCTATATGTGTAGGACCCTGCATACACAAGACATGGGGATACCATTGGGTATCAGTAGCAGCAACAAGTAGCGAGACACCCTATGGGTAATGACAAGGGCTTGGATATCAAGCCATAGATGTGTATCATGGGTAAGAGGGTAAGCCTGTACATGGATAGGGGTTATTTCACTTGGGTAGCAGCATGACACGCGGGCATGTGTAGCAACAGAGAATCGGATAACCAAGTGGTATTAGTCTGCAAGGTGTCCAAATTAACATATATGGATCGAATGAATAACTGATATATATATATATATATATATATATATATATATATATATATATATATATATATATATATATATATATATATATAAATATATATATATATATATATATAAGTAGTACATGGTAATGAACTAGAGTAATTATGGGATGCCATGTATCAGCAGAAATGGAAATCATGTATAGGAAAACTGCCAAGACAAGACCAGGAACTTAGTAGCAGGTATAGGGGCACAGGTACTCGTGTGAGACTGTGCAAGAGCCAGGACTCCTGTCAAGATGTGTCAGTATAGTTGGAGAGTGTGTGGTCCAAAAATTAGCAGCAGCCTTATGTGCAAATGTTGCATTGGTTGGTAGGCTTCCCTGTAAGGTGTTTAGAAGAGTTATGCAGGACTGCATCAATTAGTTCAATGCTTGCTACATAATACCCGGGTACATAAAGTACTAGGGTTGTTTCCTAGCCTAAGGACAGTAAGTGACCTGGGCAATAGGATTAGTTCTCAAATGCTGATAGTAAGGTGTCAGGGGTGTTATTGGAAATAGGTCATGTGTACAGAACTTGACCATATGATTACAGTTACCTAACAACAGTTGTAGTATATGTAAATGACAAAGGGAAAAGCTCTAGTATATCAGTATAGCCTAAGTACAGTAGTAGTATCAGTTGATGTACATAAAATTATTGGTAGATGTCAGTACAAGGTACCAATAGAATGGGGGTTATCAACATGTGGATGCAGGTTTGCAGTTTGGTAGATGAATAGACCTATACATAGGTAGAAGGATTAACTCCATCAGTACTGGAGACAGTAGCTAGAGTTGTAGGTAATTAGGACTTAAGGGACAATATATAGATGAGAATAGGAAGGTTACCTGTGGCGGTCTAGTGTAGGTAGGCAGGATATATAAACATGGGCATAGAAGGTCAGGATACCTCGGGGTTAATGACAAATAAAGACTCCATCAGTGATAGATATGTGCATAGCTTATAGATATGTGAATGCATTAGGTGCAGCAATAGCAATGGCTGTTACTATAGTTCATGGCAAGGGCAAGAGGTTGTGTGAAGGAAGCTACCAGGGAGGAGTAATGCATGAGCAAAACCTTTATAGGTTTAATGAACAATTGGAAACCACTAAGGCATATAGATACAAAATATAACTATGATGTAGGGTATTAAGTATAGGACCAGAGGTTAAATCCTAGGGGAGACTTGGAAGTACATACAACCCGGACCTTAAGGTCCCTAGAAGCTTCGGGATAGTAGCAATAACTAAGCAATGATATATTGTAGCTTAATTTTATGTGTTGATTGGAATGAATTCATAATATAGGTTTTGTGGACTTTGACTCAGCACTTGACCCGTATCCTCAGCTCAGGACTACAGGCAAGTACATATAATGATTGCTTTCAATTCTTGATAGTTTTTCTATTACATATTATACATATGCTTCTCATGCTTGTTGATACGCTTGTTACATGAGTTAGTCTCATGGATCCCTACCTGCTATATTTCATGACTACCATTCATATGATTATCATGCTTGTGACCTGTTTGATTCCATGAGTACTACTCGGGCAAAAAAATATCTTAGTAGATGTGTAAACTACCCTTTCCATCTCATTGGTCTGATCGTGAATGATAGTAGCCGCACACGACACGTGCGGTTGATCGGATTTACCCCTTAGTCGTTGACATGTCGAACACGATATTTCAACTCATGTAGATAGATGTTGTTTTACTTATTTTATCCTATTTTTCTTCATCACATGCTATGTCACCATGTTTTCCTTTCTAGTAGCTATATTTTATTATAGAGTTGCCTGTTCATTTTTCTACTATAACATGATGCATGTTACCTACTAGTTTGATTCTCATATGCTATTTTCATGTCTTACAATTTCTATCATGTCTTGAATAGTCTGTCATATGTGTGCTTGTTCCAAAGATGACTGGATAAGCTATTTTTAGCTAATGAGTTAGAGGATTTTTGTACCATATATTATGAGCATACTGCAAATCCCGACCTTGGCATACCGGATGATCTGGATGTGACTTTAGCAGAGTTACTATCTGCGGATGAAAGTTAGTTAAATGATATTTAGTTTTGGCCGGATTTGTCTCTGGGAACCTTTTAGTTGTTTATTTATTTTATTTGAGGATCCTGTGAGTTGAGCAGTAGATTTGTCATTAGTATTATTTGACTCTTCTTTGAGATATTTAGTTTATTTCCATTTATTCTCTCTAGCTGTGTTGAGTATATTTCATTGCTCTTGATTCATCTGTGAAATTAGAAAATATATGAAATATCTATTTATATAAACTGTATGGTTGTGTTTGATAAATTATGGAGGTTTAGACAGCGTTCTACCACCGATACTGCGACGTAGGTTGGACGTACCCACGACTCATACCCAAGTTCTGGGTGCGGGTCATGACACTTTTTTATGGTGGCCCATACAGGTTGGTTTTCGCAAAGACTGCGAACTCGTGGTAGTAATTAAGATAGTCGTACTACTACGGGCCGGTGAATATGATTAGATTTTAAGCACCTCCTTCACATGTTTGATACGTTATTGATCTCCATATTTGACTTTAATTACTCTTTTGATTTATATCTTGTTGAATCTTCCTACCGTCTAATGATTTTTCTTATTTGCAGTCAATGGATTTTCAAGACAGGAACACCGCTCCCATGAACACCCCACCAGCTGCAGGCGAATCTTCTATAAATGGGACCCACTGACATATGGAGGCCAGCTTACTCATCTGGGCGACCCGTCACAGTCGCAAACCTCGAGGTTCCGCAGAGATAAAATTCTACCATCTTCACAATTTCCTTTGCAGATTCCACTTCTAGCACCTGTTCTGCCTCCAGCACCTACACTGGACAATGCTGAGCTTCTTGGGATCTTCCAGCAACTCATTAATTCCTAGACCCAGCAAGACAATACCTTCCGTGATAGCTTGAGAGAGGCTCTTCAGACTAGAGATGCTCATCGACCATGCCCTGGAACTTACAAGGACTTCATGAACCTCAGGCCCAGGGAATTCTATACGACAAAATATTGTGCCCCACTCCGTGAAAGCACTAGATAAACAGAGAAATCATAATACTGGCTCTGTAACAGAAGACGATTGATCTGGGTGAGTGGACGAATACTCATTTTCTGATTCGCTTACAACTAATAAGAATCTGAGTTTTGAATGAATGCTATTGATAATAAAAAGATAGTAATCCTTGAGTATGCTTATAAGAGAATTCACATGTTGCTATGCTAAGAACAAGAACGAGATAATCTGCATGCTAAGAATTGTTGCCTGCTAATAAGAAATGATATGATGCCTGCCATGCTAAGCGTAGAATGTTGCCTCAATCAATGAAATGTTGCCATACGTTGTAAGATAAAAACAGAGTATGCTTTCATTTTCCTAATTGTATGCTATCAAAGAGTGGACTACTATGCTCACTATTATAGAAATGTTACTATACTTAGCTAAAGATTATCTTGTGCCTGATTTTATGCTGAAACGAATGAATGAATGACGACAATTATATCGATCAAATGAATGAATGACGACAATTGTATCGATCTAATGAATGAACGGAGAAGAGAAAAGTAGAGCTATGACTCTGTTGTTTGAATGAATGAAATGAAAGAGAGGAGCTATTGGCTCTGTTATACGAAAAGAAGAGAAAAGACATAATGATTGCTGATTGATAACCTGTGCATTGAATAGTTTTATTTGATTGAAGGGATAGTTCATGCATTAGTCTCCGACAACTCGTGCACAAGGTAATAGTCTTTCGACGGTTCCTGGGACGCTGGGAATTGATCGGCCCAGGAGAGATTGTAATAGCATCCCTGAGGTAAATGCTAGACCTCGCGATCAGGGGGGATGTTGTATTTATTAGCGACGAGCTGAACCATGAGTCTCATCGGCTAATCATGGGAATGGACCCATGGACCATCATGTAAATAGGATGTCAGTTAGTGAAGCTGAACCCTGAGCCGCAGCTTCTAGCAAGCGTGTTATCAGTGCAGAGCTGAACCTTGGGTCACAGCTGCTGGTCTACACATATGTTAGTGCAGAGCTGAGCCTTGAGTCACAGCTGCTAATCGATGGCGCATGCATATAAGAAAGATTTTGTTAAGGGCTAACAATGTAGAGACGAACAGGGAACAATATTAAATACATTATGTTTATGCTAATCCTTGTCTTGTGCAGGGATGAACTGTCGGCTATGGGTAAGAATCACTACATAAGTGATGTCCGTAAATGCTTTATGTTTTCATCATAAATTGCTATTATGAATATCTGTCCCATATAAAATGTTGCCTTGTCCCAAAAAAAATGATATGTTATGCAAATGAACATGTTCTGAATCAATGAATTGCTATGCCCCTAAGAATGAATTATGCAATATGTTCCTAATAAAATAACATGGCTCATGAATCACACTATGCACTTCACAAGAAACGAATAGTCCCTTGTATGTTTGAAATGAACAGTCCCCTTGAATGCTTGAAATGAAATGAACTGTGGCTTTTCGAAAGGGTTTTCAAAAGATGTAATCTAACTCTGATTTGCATGGAATAAACATAGGTAAAAGTAGCAAGATCAACATCACATAAATGTTTTCTCACTAAATGAATTAGTGATCATTTCAGACGATGTAACCTTTGTTCACAATCACCATTATTTTGATATACTGACCCATCATCAGTCTGCACACAGGTGCAAGGTGAATCGAGATGGATAGTCCGAAGCGATAACCCGAGCCTCATCCTCGGGAGCCAGAAATCAGAAGAGATAGACATCTATTACAAAGAGTTAGATTTGTATATAAAAGGATCTAATGTATGGAACGGGTTCATTGTACTTCTGTAATGGTTCTGAGAGATTGTAATCCAAGTATGGTATTGTATCAGAGAGAAATGTGAGCTTTGTAATATGTTCAAAGATGTCAATAAAGAAAATTATTCTTGTTATCATTGTGTTCAATTCATAGTTCTACAATATGTCTGTTGTTTCTTCAAATATCTGTACTATGTTCTGCTGTGCTACTGTCGATATTTGTCTATCTTGTCTTGTTACAAGTCGTGGCCTTATGCAAGTGCAAATAAGGCTTGCACGACATCACACCCAAGTGAGGACGAACGGTCTCACAGAGTCCGTAGTGAGGACGAAAGGACTCTGCGGGATTGGGACATGACAGAATGGTATCAGAGCAACATGATCCTCTGGCCAATTGATTCGACAGAATTCAAAGATGTTCTCCTGATCGAAATTCCTTTACCTACTCGATATCAATAATGAGATGAACATTCCATACAATAAGTCCGTAAATATTTTTAAGATGTTGGCATATGTTTTATCAATTTGATTGATTGAGATTGAGATGTTTATTGAACATGGGTTTTGATATGATCTGAACTGAGAGTTGTATTGATTGATGATGGCAAAGGATGAGGACTATCGCTGCTATGGATATCGTAAGTTTCTCCTTAAGTTTTGAGGACGAAACTTTTTCTTGGTAGGTAATTATGTAGTGCCCCGCTCCGCGAATATACTAGATAAACAAAGAAATCGAAATATTAGCTCTGCAACAGAAGACGATTGATCTGGGTGAGTGGAAGAAGACTCATTTTTTGATTTGCTTACGCCTAATAAGAATCTAAAATTTTGAATGAATGCTATTGATAATAACAAGATAGTAATCCTTGAGTATGCTTATAAGAGAATTCACATGTTGCTATGCTAAGAATAAGAAAGAGATAATCTTCATGCTAAGAATTATTGCTTGCTAATAAGAAATGATGTGATGCCTTCCATGCTAAAGTTAGAATGTTGCCTCAATTAATGAACTGTTGCCATACGTAATAAGATGAAAACAAAGTATGCTTTCACGTCCCTAATAGTATGCTTTCAAAGATTTGACTGCTAAGCTCACTGTTATAGAAATATTACTATGCTTAACTAAAGATTGTCTTGAACCTGATTGTATGCTAAAATGAATGAATGAATGACGACAATTGTATCGATTGAATGAATGAGTGACGGTAATTGTATCAATCGAATGAATGAACGAAGAAGAGAAAAATGAGAGCTATGACTCTGTTGTTTGAATGAATGAAATGAAAAAGAGGAGCTATTGGCTCTGTTATACGAAAAGAAGAGAAGACAGAATGATTGTTGATTGATAACCTATGCATTGAATAGTTTCATTTGATAGAAGGGATAGTTCATGCATTGGTCTCGGACAACTTGTGCACAAGGTAATAGTCTCTCAACGGGTCCTGGGGTGCTGGAATCGATCGGCCCAAGAGAGATTGTAAGAGCATCCATAAGGTAAATGCTAGACCTTGCGATCAAGGGTGATGTTGTGTCTATTAGCGACGAGCTGAACCATGAGTCTCAACAGCTAATCATAGAAACGAAACCATGGACCATCAAGTAGATAGGATGTCAATTAGTGAAGAGCTGTACCCTAAGCTGCAGCTGCTAGCATGTGTATTATCATTGCAGAGCTGAACCTTGGGTCACAGCTGTTGGTCTACACATATGTTAGTGCAGAGCTGAGCCTTGTGTCACCGCTGCTAATCGATGGCACATGCATATAAGAAAGATTTTGTTAAGGGCTAATAATGTAGAGACGAACAGAGAACAATATTGAATACATTATGATTATGCTAATCCTTGCCTTGTGCAGGGATGAACTGTCGGCTATGGGTAAGAATCACTACATAAGTGATGTCCGTAAATGCTTTATGTTTTCATCCTAAATTGCTTTTATAAATATCTGTCCCATACAGCCTTGTCCCAGAAAAATGATATGTTATGCAAATGAACATGTTCTGAATCAATGAATTGCTATTCCCCAAAGAATAAATTGTGCAATATGTTCCTAATGAAATGACATGACTCATGAATCATACTGCGCACTTCACAAGAAACGAATAGTCCCTTGTATGTTGAAATAAATAGTCCCCTTGAATGCTTGAAATGAAATAAATTGTGGCTTTTCGAAAGGATTTTCAAAAGATGTAATCTGACTCTGGTTTGCATGGAATGAACATAGATTAAAGTAGCATGATCAACATCACAGAAATATTTTTCACTAAATGAATTAGTGATCATTTTAGACGATGTAGCCTTTGTTCACAATCACCAGTATATTGATACATTGACCCATCATCAAACTGCAAGCAGGTACAAGGTGAATCGAGATGGATAGTGCAAAGCGGTAGCCCAACCCTCATCCTCATGAGCCAAAAATCAGAAGAGATGCCAAGAGATGGACATTTGTTACAAAGAGTTGGATTTGTATATAAAGGGATGTAATGTATAGAACGGGATCATTGTACTTCTGTAATATTTCTGAGAGATTATAAGCCAAGTATGGTATTATATCAGAGAGAAATGTGAGCTTTGTAAACTGTTCAAAGAAATCAATAAAAAGAATTGTTATTGTTATCATTGTGTTCAATGCATAGTTCTGTAATATGTCCGCTGCTTCTTCAAATATCTGTATTATGTTTCGTTGTGCTACTGTCGATATTTGTCTATCTTGTCTTGTTACAAGTGTTAGCCTTGTGCAAACACAACTTAGGCTTGCATGACATCACGTCCAAGCGAGGATGAACGGTTTCACAGAGTCTGAAATGAGGACGAAAGGACTCTACGGGATCGGGGCTTGATACAGAAAGGATTCTCTATGCTGATGAGTGGATAGAGAACGTGGAGCAATTTCTTCGGATGGCTCGAGTTTCTGAAGACCTAAAGATAGAGTCAGCCCGCATGCAGCTTTTCGACATCAACTGGACATGGTATAGAGTTGAGCCTCGACTATTTGTACCATATATGATGCGTACAGAGTTCAAGCAGCTGTTCAAGAAGAAGTTCTACCCCGATGTAACTTAAGAGGTGTTAGTCAGGAGCAGGGGAACCTCACTGTGAACAAGTACACTGCAGAGTTTTCTCACCTTAGCCACTTCGTAGAGAGAATGGTCAACACCCCTGAAAGCAAAGCTCGAAGATTCAAGAAAGGATTATCTCACGAGATTCGCCTAGCCGTCGCCACCAGTCGAGACACTACATATGAGAAGATCTTGGAGGTCGCACAAGCAGTAGAGAAAGCCCTATATCCAGGCATAAGAGAGATCAAGATGCACTCGAAGGAGATAGCAGCCAATCAGGACCGACGAAACATCCTAATGTTTCAGGATGTGAGGCGCATTGGACCCACCGTTAGTCCCGGGTCTTGGTTTGTAGGAGTGGAGACAGTGGGTGTCAATTTCTCCTTAATTTCCAAGACGATGGAAGCCAAGGTCATCATAGTATCGTTCAACGTATTTAGGCCCATCTCAATGGCCTCTATATGCTTCTGCTGACTGGATCCTTTGCTGCTATCCACGTTGTCGCCTTTGGCCATGAACGCGAACATCATGCGCAGATAGGTAGAAGGGATGGTGGATCTTTCGCTCTCTGGTTCAGACGCCCGAGTCCCGTCATCTTGAGGATAAACCGATAGGTTGTAATCATCCTCAGACTCATTGTAATTGCTACCTCCAGCTTTTTGGCTACTTGTGCCTACTGAAGCGTCTGTGTCATATAATCCTTCATTAGGTTGAAATGAGGGATTGTCATGAATGGTGGAGGGTTGGCTACCCCCAGCTAATGTTATGACAGATGCGTCATCTCCTTACGGCAAGGATGCAAATTTGGAGCACGTGCCTTGGAACACACCCATACTAAGAAGTGACGTCTTGCTACCCCCAAGCCAATTTTTGGGCTTATTGGCCGAACGGGAGGATTCTTGGAATGCTTCTTGAGAGACGGAGAACCCCATGTCGCGTTGCATGAAGAAACATAGAGTTCATCTTTTTCTTCACTAGATGCCATCGATCGCAGTCTTTGGAAGACGAATCGCCTCTTTGGCGACGATGCGACTGTTTGGCAACGGAAACAGTAACAGTTGACGGTGATTTGGGTGCAGTTGTGCCTTAGTTTAGACGTGCCCTATGCCGCAGACTCCTTCCTTACTTTACGCTTGTGGGGAGTTGTTGAGGTCTCCATTCCTACATTCCTTTTATACGTAGAGAAGCTGCGCACATGAGTGAGGATGTGGAGATAGCTTCCCTCTTCTTAGTTCTTGTGCGTGAGTTACGTTTAAGCCCTGATCAGAGAGTTGCTGGTGAGGTAGACTCCTTTCATGCTTACAGGAACACTGTTCGTACGAGTCTATCTCCATAGTAGGTACCCCCTGACTTGAATCACGCGCATGAGCCCTCAAGTGACAGTGAGATTTTATCGATCGAGGCTTCGAAGCACTCAGACCTATTTTGTATAGCTTTTCGTTGGCTACATGCATGACTGTAAACGCAGTCCTTCGGTCAGCTGTTGGCATAGCACATTGATCGCACAAGGCGCGTGCCACCTTGGACTTCTTCCTACTACCCCTAGAAGGTGCGTAGTATTCAGAATCCAACAAAGTGGTTGGCATAGCACTTTAGCCGTGTATAGCACGTGCTGCTATGGATCTCTTCACATTACCCCTAGAAGGTGTGTAACGTTCAGAATCCAACATAGCTTTACCTGATGGGTAGGCAATTCTGTCAAAGACAGAAGTTCTCGCCTGTGCAACTTCCTCCGTCAGCGGGTGGGTCATTGCGCGCTTCTTCCGGCGTTGTGCCTTTGTCGAGCCCACCATAGGGGAGCAGCACACCTCGTGCATTTTCCCGAAGCGGGAAATGAGCGAGGCGGCATGGCAGCAACAGTCGAAATCTTCTTCGAGATTTCGTCGTTTAGGGGGTTCTGGAGCGCAGTCCCCTCCGTCGTGTTGCTCGTCGTAGCAGCCTTCTATACCCAGGTACGTCGAGTCTTCTTCGGTTTTATGAACCATTTCGAAGGACTCGACTTCTCTTCAGAAAGGAGATCTACGTACGACCAATGTCTTTTCAGAAGATCCCAGTAAGTTATCGTCAGATTGCGTCACCACCTTCTCATTGGAGGAGAAGAAAGTCCCCAGTAGATTCTCCATCTTGTTTGCCATGACAAAAGGTTATACGAACTTTTTGTATATTAAACGTGTAAAAAGTATAATCGATTCCTAAACAGGAGATCTAAGTACAAAATTTCTAGAGAAGTGTGACGGTGGAGATCGAGCACTGCAGTGGCTCCTTTACTCCATTGATGATCTGACGACAAGTTGAACTTGCTCTGGCTTTCTGGTGCTTGTGACTGGAACTCTGGGTTGCCAATCGAGAGGATGCCAAAGTTATGAAGATTTCGAAGCCTCTTGACCGAAGGAAAACTCATTCTATTTATAGGGGAGCACATATGCGATGAGCATAAAGGTTGTGCAGGAACGCTGCACGTGGAGATATTAGAGAATCTTGAGGTCACACTGTGAGGGCTGTTGCTGAGATGACACGTAGCGGATGCTAGGATTCTCTTTTATCAAAATCATTGGAGTTATCAACATAACTGAGTAAACAACACATGGCATGCGTTTAATGTTGATTGGATGAACCTGAGTAGATTTTGTTTCTATTCCCGAAGTTGGATTTTGTCCTTATCTTATGGGGCCATTGTTTTAAACAAACCGATAGGATATTGCTCTTATCAACAAAATCAAACTCTGTTCTTATCTTAAGAGCGGTAGTTTAAACGAAACTGATTGGGTAATATCTGAAGAGATATAGATACCCGATTTGCCATGTGGAACAATGCTACCTCATAGGACTGCGCATCTATACGAGCTGCGCTTCGGGTGAGGCTTCGATGTCACTGCACTTTTGGGCAACGAGAAGACTGTATTTCTAATAAAACTGAGTCACTGCTCTTTGGGCGATAAGGAGACTGTGTTCCGAAGACAACGGAGTCACTGTACTTTGGGGCGACGAGTAGACTATGTTTCAAGGCCACGGAGTCACTGTGCTTTGGGGTAATGAGTTGACTGTGTTTCGAAGACGACGGAGTCACTGTGCTTTGGAGCGACGAGTAGATTATGTTTTGAAGACGACAGAGTCACAGAACTTTTAGGCGACGAGGAGACTGTGTTTCGAAGACGATGGAGTCACTGTGCTTTGGAGCGACGAGTAGACTTGTGCTTGAGGCAACAAAGTGTCAGCTGAAGGAGCCGTTGAACGGGCTGCACTTCTGGGTGGGATAGAAGGAGCTGTGCTTCTGGGTTGAAGCGAAGGAGCTGCGCTTCTTAGTCGAACCGAAGTGACTGCACTTCTGAGTCGAACTGAAGTGGCTGCGCTTCTGAGTCGAACTAAAGTGGTTGCACTTCTGAGTCGAAGGAGCTAGTTTTTGTCGAAGTCATAAGAGCAATTTAATAACTGCTCTTTTAATCAGATGAGTCAGTCATCCTCTTCTTTAATTGTCGTCGTCATTTGGGGAATTCAAGAAGTTCGTAGCCTAGGCAGTCAAATAAACCTATTAAATGAGATTCATTGTGCTGAGTCCTAGGTTCATCCCATTAATTTGGGAGTCTTTGCCCGACAGCCACGTGGCATGTGGGTTGGACCGCATTCAGCCTATATAAAGGAAAACTTTTCTGAGGAGTTACGTCCACTGTCTCTTAGCATTTCCACCGTCATGCTTGATCCTGACTTGGCTTCGAACAGCTGTTGGCCTTGCACAAGTCGATTGTTGGTTGTGGGTCTCTTCGTTCAAAGAAGCTATATCCTTGTAGAAGAACTGCTACTGGATTTTGAGATGCTCTTGAGCATTTGGCATGAGAAGTTCAAACCTGAACAACATCTTGGAGGTCTTCGAGATCCAAGCTTCCGGGTTTGGATTGATTGCCAATCCGAAGAGCCACGGGTTATGCTGTGCCCTGCTCAATAGCTGCCATATAGTGTGGCGTGCAGGAGCTGTGTTCTGGATCGAGCTAATTGCTGCTTCATTATCCATATTGGAGTTCCTCTGCATCTGGCTAGGAAGTGGTTTGCTCTGACGAGGAAGTGATTTGCTCTGACGAGCCGCGCGTCTGAGGGACTGCACACTTTCTGAAGATTGCCCACTTGTAGACTTTAGGTGCTTTAGTCTTTATATGTAATCATGAAGAATCTGTGATATATCTTTGTAGACATGATTTTAATACAGAACTTTTTATGTACCATCTTTGTCTGTTGTGACTTTTATTATTGTTTGCGCTTTTATGAAGTCTGTATGCAGTGACTTCTTATCACCTGCGCTTTTTCATGCTTCTACAGCCATATCGTATCGTGTTTTTAGATATTATGATCGAGTATTATCATTATCAGATATCATGGTTTTTTCTTTGGAGTTAGATATATGTTTGAGATGGTTAGTTATAGTTTGTTTAGACAGCTTACTACACCGATGT
>JANAVB010019794.1:11644946-11647446 GCA_029216955.1 Iris pallida
CCTCAGGCAAGACACCTTGCCATTTGTTGTTTATTTATTTAGCTCATATTTCATGCATTATTCATTATTTTTTTATGCAAAATAAACTGTGATACATGGCATAACCTGTTAGATCTTACTGTTCCTTTATATTTTCTGCTATGTATTATTTTTCTTACACATTAAACCTAGATTTAAGGGACCACCTTGTGTGTTGCATTCATAGGCCTTGACACATTTATACTATATTGTTGTGAGTCACACGTAGGACTCAGACATGCGTGATTGGCTGGCCACCAATACGTATAAGCCATGCATTAGGAAATAACTGCTAATAGAATTGCATGCTAGAAGACTTAGCAGTTATGAGTTGGCATTGGGCGGGAAGAACATGATTGGAAGTTGACTACCACCCTATCTATCGTAGACTCGCTCGCTACTGAGGAACGATAGGTAGACTATATGCTATAGACTCGCTCGATACTGAGGAATAGTATATGGTGTTGTGACTCGCTACTGAGGTACTGTACTGTATTGATATTTTCTTGACTTGACCCGATAGTCATGCGACCATGAACTGTTCTTAAAACTGTATTCACTTAGATTTGGTTAGGCGTCCTTATCCGTTAGGTATGAGTACTCTTGGTTTGGGTACTTGTATCTGACCGTAGCTTGGAACAATAACTTGTCGCAGATTAGTTCGTCACATCTTGTCTTTATTTGGTTGTAGGTGTGGCTTACTACTTCGATGAAAAGGTATTAAACCTTGTTGGGGTCCGGATACCATATTGGATTCATAGCATGGAAAGATACGTCACCGTGAATTAGTTTACCATCTCCTGTCCTTGTTTGGTTGGGGGGATGGTACACTAGTTCAATAGGTGTTCATTGGACCATGTTATAATTCAATTGACTTATTTATTTGAGCAATATTTATTCAGTTTATATAGCATGATATTATGTGTCTTGTTACGTCCCACTGAGGACCTGGTTATCTCGCCAGGTGTGTGCTCTTGTCTTTCGCAGGTGTGTGCTCTTGTCTTTCGCAGGTGCTCTAGCTCTAGCCGTGACCATCTCCATTTCTTCGAAGATGATTGCGCTTGGATCGTCTTCGCTTCGTTCGCCAAAATCATTTCTTTTTCATGTATTTTTCTTTTACTTGTTGGTAGTGGATTTGTCTCCGCCCAACATATTGTATCATGACAATCCATAGTTGATTATATGATATCTTTATTCATTTATTTTGTGTGGATGAGATTAGTTATGGTTCTACTGCATTTTATAGCTTATGTATTCATACGAGGATTCCATATATTAGAGTGTACTTCGTATGAATACAGCTGGCATGTCTACGTTCCTAGTCCTACGTATTTTGGGACTAGGGCGTTACATGTTTTGTGGTGGCCCATGCATGTCGAGTTTGTCACTTCGGTTACGTAATTGTACCGAGGTGAGCCTGCAATATAGGATTATAGTCTAGGAATCTCATCCACATCCTGATCACCTTCCTTGATTTTCACATTCCGAACTCTCATTGTCTCCCTTGATTTTTGCATCTTGCTTGAACTCTTTCTACCACACCCTATCCTCTTGTGCTTAAACATGGTTAGAAAGATGACTACACTACTATACTTATTGGTCAACCATATGGCTAGAAGGATTACATTGGTAATTGGAATACACGGAGTCCTTAACTAAGTTATAAAGGCATTTTCTGAAAGTGTGATTTAATGGTTAGCAGTTTCTAAGTTGGGATATTACCAAAGAAAGTTTAACCTTGAGATTTCTAAGTAGCAATCACCGGAGGATTGATATAATCTTATTTGATACTGCAGGAAAATAGTTAGAACCTATATACAACTGATTTAAGAAATTAAGTTGATTTTGAGGTTTGATATCATGAATTATTGGATTATAGTTAAACATCTGTGAGCGGATATAAAGTTGGTATGGAAATGATCTTAAGATTGTAAAAGTGGCAGTATGAATTATTTAAATTAAGTCGTATAGGTTGCGCTTAATATGTTAAAGGATTAAAATTTTAAGTGGAAGTAATGATATTAAAATTTTGGTTAAAATATTTGGAAGATATGAAAACAATTTTTGAGGAAAGTTTCAAATTGAAATCGTGTCCTTTGATTGAAGATTTACAAATCTATTTAGATTGTGGGTTTGAAAAGTTGCGATTATGGATATCAAATTTTGGTAAAAAAAAAATTTGACGGATAAGATCACTTGAATGTTGAGTTTAACGTTGGATTGCTAATATTATAATTTTGGGAAAAGTTACTAATGATGTGATGAAAAGTTATTTTGATTGATTAAAGGAATTTACCATTTAAAAGTTGTGATTATGTTTGAACGACTTAGAAATAGCAATTTTGGTTGATGAGTGTGTTAAAATATTGAGCTATAAATTTTAGATTGCTCGTGATATGTTAAAGGTTTATCTTGAGGGTTATTTGAGAAATTTTGGAGTATTAAAGTTATGAAGTGATATAGAAATTTTTGGATTCATGAT
>JANAVB010019794.1:11652446-11888237 GCA_029216955.1 Iris pallida
TGGACCATGTTATAATTCAATTGACTTATTTATTTGTGCAATATTTATTCAGTTATATGGCATGATATTATGTGTCTTGTTACGTCCCTCTGAGGACCTGGTTATCTTGCCAGGTGTGTGCTTTTGTCTTTCGCAGGTGCTCTAGGTCTAGCCTTGACCATCTCTATTTCTTCGAGGATGATTGCGCTTGGATCGTCTTCGCTTCGTTCGCCAAAATTATTTCTTTCTCATGTATTTTTCTTTTACTTGTTGGTAGTAGATTTGTCACCGCCCAACTTATTGTATCATGACAATCCATAGTTGATTATAGGATATCTTTTATTCATTTATTTTTTGTGGATGAGATTAGTTATGGTTCTACTACATTTTACACCTTATGTATTCATACGAGGATTCCATATATTGGAGTGTACTTCGAATGAATACAGCTGGCATGTCTAGGTTCCTAGTCCTACGTATTTTGGGACTGGGGCGTTACATATATATATATAAAGAAAACGAAAAAAAGACTAAAAGGTGTTGCTCCCTTGCGGGAACAGTAACCTTCAGTCGCACGAAGGAATCAACCCGAGCCCCCTCTTTTTATATATGTTAAAGTAACAAAACCCTAACCCAAATCCCTAACCCTAGCCCCGTTACCTTCCCCGCCTCTGTCCTGACCAGAGCGCCGCCGCAGGCCGCCACGCCAGGCAGCACGTATAGTACGCACACCAAAAACAGCAGCAGCAGCAGCTACGAAGCCAACTTCGAGTCGATGTCTCTTCCACAACGTTCATTGGTTTCATGAATGGATTTCTCCAGTTTGTAGACAACCTAACCATCTTCAACACCATTTAAATAGTTTATTTTAATTCTCGATGTACGCGACAAAATTCGAGTTCCAATATTGAGGAAAAAACTCAAAATTTTGGACACAAAAATTATCCCAGAATGCTGTTTTGGAAGCTAATTTTTAGACCGAATATCAAGAATTTTGAAATTCTAAAAGAACAGAGTTGTAGCCAACATGAACAGCTTTACAACAAATATTTATTTGTAATTTCTTCTTCATTAGCTTGTAAATAAAACCAGTTTCAAAAACCCTAAAAACTGTTTACAAAACAACAAAAATTTTCGATACGGGGTCCATCCCGACAAACCGGGCAACTTTGTCGCAACCAAAAGGCATCGAAAGGTGCCTACGGATGTTGCGGATGTGTGGGTTTGACAGAACTTGAATTGGTTGCGTGTGCTCGAGATATTCAATGCGTATTGGTCGAGGTACACCGTATCGGTCCCTTTGCAAAAACCTTCAATTAATTTGTGTACGTTCGTCACATCGCGGCAAAACTTACTCCACTTGACTCGTATCATTTTTCTGATCCTGTGAGCCAAGTTTGGTCTGAGACAGTTGACCGGATCACCATTTTGGCGGGCCTCCGATTCAACGGGCGATTTTGTGCACGGCTTATCAGAATCCAAATATGGACATACCATTGAGTTCGTATCGAAAAATTGGACTTGTAGGTATATAAATTGTTGACTTTAGAGACCAAGTTCTGGCATGCTTTTCGGTGCAAAGTGGGTTCAACGGTGGATATCGTTTTGACCCGAAATTATTGTTTTGCCCTTGTGTCCAAAATTAAACTTATGGGTAGGCTATCCTAGCTAATTTGACTATTCTGGACACGTTGGTAATGTCTATTTCATCATTTGACGACTTCTGTTAGATTTCTCCTTCTGTAGTATCATTAAATTATAATTAATTTATATTATGTTCGTTTTTCGGAATCCGTGCGTCGAAACTGAGATCATACGATTCCAGTGATCTTATATAGCTGAAACTAACAAAGTGACCGTATGGATCGCTAAAATAAGATTGTTAACCTTATGGTTGATCATCTTGTCTCGATTCACTCGTCGTAGGTTTCGTTGTACAAATTATGAGATACAAACTTAATATTTAAACCTAAAATTTGTAATCCATATTATTAACGAATAATGATTATAGAGATTAGTGTAACCTAGTTCTAGATGGTATGATTAATAAATGGCTTACGTAACATAGGTATTACACGACTTAGAACGACCCAAGCTCTCTAGGTAGGAAATTGATGGTCATATTTGTATTTAGTGAATAATACATATTTGTTTGTGATTTGGAGTTGATAGATATTGCATGGAGTATGATTAATTGGTTCATGGATAGTTCGGGTAGACTTTGGTACTAAAGTCTCAGCACAGATTGGACAAAACTCTAGACAAGTATACTTTGCAAATTTTGTACAGTAATTTACATGTATTTTTCCTATTGTTCTTTTTTTATTTATGTCTTATTTTTTATTATGTACCTGCTACTTTGCCATGATTTATTTCAATGTCTTGTGCCTGTTATCACTTACTTTTATCATTAGTTATTTTTGAATATTTTTACATGTGACTTCGATAGTGTTGTTTACTTGAGTGTCTTGATTTGATCCTATGTCCCTTGTTACTTGACTTGACCCTTAACCGAAACTAGGATTGGCTACTTGACTACGCACGACTCGAAAACCCACATAAGGCTACGATAGAGACTACTATAGTTAGGGAGTACCACGCAGGACTACTAGCTATAGGACCGGGTGCACTATGTAGGACTATGGTCATTCGATTTATTTGTAGCCATGCTTAGTATTATTTTATGACATGTCATGATCTATAGAGTTTCTTTCATGTGATCTTCATTCTTGTTCTAGTAGTTGTTTCCTGTTTTTTCCTTGCATGTATTTACTCTTACAATAGGCATGTTTTATGTATCTTTCTACATCCCTTTGAGGACCTGGTGACCTCTCTAGGTTATTGCTGGTTTTCTTCCAAGTATTTGTTGAGGCTGCTAGACTAGAATGATAGATTGGTGGATGATTGTATCTTCAGGATTCAGGTATCGCTAGTGGTATTTTTATTGTTCTTTCGTCTTTAATATTTTATGATGACATATTCAGCTGTATACCCTAGTTTTACCAGGTTTCTTTGTTATGAGCTTATTTAAAAAATTGTAAAGGTCTGGCCAACCTTATTACAAATTATCTATTCTTGTATTTATGTTCAAGTGGCATCAATGTGTTATTGTTTGATCAACATTAATACAATGGTTCCCAATTGAGATTATTATCTGTGGATTGAGATATAGTTAACTTGTCACCCTATCTTAGACAACTTACGTGCATTACTTGAGAGTTCCATATATTGGATTCACCCTAAAAAATTCATTGTCTTATTGGGTAATTCTTGTAATATTATACGGTATAGCCAATGGAGACTGAATATTTCTCTTCAACTTGACAATAATCATATTATATGATTGAGTTAGTTGTAAACTTTTGACTCTCTCATGAAATCCAACTTTGTATTCGTGCAATAGTACAGAGACGAGGGTATATAAAAAGGAAAAACAACATCTACACCGAAAAAGCTCCCTAAACACAAATGAACTATGGGTTAAACAAAAACATGATCTTTGGATTACTCCACAAAGTGCATAAAATCGGAAGGAAAAGAGTTTCTGCTAACAACACATGATTTACATATAACTCAACACACTCTTCTTGGCAACTTAACAGTTCCATGATTATTATGTTGATGGTGTCATAATAATTATATTGATCTTCAATTAGTCCTGTATTTCTTTTCATTTTCCTACTCTAAATAATTTCATTGGTATATATGATGTGCTGGACACGGATTCAATACTGACATGATATTAGCACATGTATACATATTTTGTACCCTAGATCTTACTAATATAAGTCATCAATTTGTATAGTATCTAGAGAAACCCTCATTATAAAAGCATTAGTTGCTATCAAATGGCAGGCACATAATGAGTATGGATCCATCTCATTAACAAATTTATATCAAACCCCCTTGTAAAAAAAAGAAACTAGTTATCTAAACAAAAGATGATTTAAGTAATAGAAAACTTTACAAGTAAAAGCAGCCAAACCCAAACCAGTCTTCCAAGTAACAGTAAATTAAACTCAACATTAACAATTCTAATAAATAATATATGAATGCAGTTCCTTACATGATTTTCTATTCTGCTAAACAGATAATGCTAGCACAGAATGATGGCCATTTTATTTCTTTTAATAAAAAGGCATTTGGTAACCCAACTCAAGACAAAATTTCAGCAAGTCGAAATATATCAAAACAGATATTTAAAATGCTAGAATAAAATGTCAACTAGTAAGAAAAATAGAGAATTCTTGACCTTTGATGGTGCTAGGGATTAATATTGAACCAAAATGGGAACATAAGTGAAGAAAGTGAATTAATTCGATAAATGGTAGGAGTAATGGTTGCCTTCTTATAATATTTGAGAAGTTTCAATTTTGAGTTTGGTATTACAAAATTACTCTAATAATGAGAAGGAAAGATGTTAGCATATTTCTTAGCAAATTTGTCAAATAATAATTCAAGTAAACAACTCCAAAATTAAGGAATCCTTCAGGTTGTTGGCAATAGCAGGATTATCTAATGTTTGCAAAATGTATTTTGCTTCATATATTTCAAACAACATAAACAATTTTGCTTCCACAACGATCCTCTTTCACTTGTAAAATCAAAGGAACCAAGCATGAGTGATCCTCCTTAAAGATTGCTCTTAAAGGTGCTATCATGTAGATTACATTATTGCAATGATTCTCTTAATACCGTAGGCTTTCTATTTCTCCTAAAACAATAAGAACTGAAGTGGAAAAACAAAAGGAATTTTCAATCAACTTGATTCACCTACATAGTTTGCTTTCATGCCGGAGTTTGTAAAGAAAATACAGTTCCACAAAGGACCCCACTAGCCATTTCGTAAGATTCACCAGCATTCCGAAAAAATGCGGATCAAGAACATTTCTTCAAAAAGTCTCCTTTCCAGTGGAGGCTTGAAATGAACATATCATCATCAGAGCAACGCTAAGTAACGACTAAAAATAGTGTTATGCTCTCGCCATACTAGTAAGTTAGTAACAAAGAATCGACTGTGTAATAGAAAATTACTCTTGTGGGCAATAAAATGTCCACATTATGAAAAATTATGCAAAATGGGAGGAGGAAAAGTAGGAGTATTTGAACGAGCAGGTGGTGGGTGAGACGAAGATACCTACAGTATCGAGTAGAAGACATTGCTGACATAGGTGAGGGTGCTGGCCTGCTCTACCACTGCCTGGATCCAGGTTCGAAGATTCGGAGGCCACTCCCCAGGCAGCCCTGACACGTGGTCAGGCTCATGCGGCTCAACCCTTATGCGGCTCAACTCAACCCTTATACGGCTCAATCCTTATGCGGCTCAATCCTTATGCGGCTTAGTGACTCCCGGGACACGTGTTATAAAGCCAATCAATTTCTCAGATTTACTGCAATCAAAGATTGGGTCAAATCCCAATAATCTGGGACACGTGGCAGGAGAATGAATTAAACTTATTCATTCAGATTCGCAGACATCAGCAAATCATCATCACGAAGATTTATTCCAATCAGCATTAATTACTGATAAGATTTGGTACAATCTACACTAAATGGCCCAGATTCATCACACTCAAGATTAATGGCCCAGATTGATCAATCAACAGGCTACCGCCACTCTAAGGGGCAATCATTGCAAACCCTAATAATTGCATTCCCTCCTCATAAATAGTAAGGTGCCATTCCCTTGCAAAAAGGACCACTTTTCGAGATCAGAGAGAGCACCACATACTTAGAGAGAAAAAAGCAGAGAGAGAGCAAAAAGAGCATTTTTTCAACGCCAAGCAATCTTCTGGAACCAAGGCTGCATACCGATCGTCCAAGGAGTAAGGCAGAGCTGCCGTAGCTTTCCCGAGCCTCTATCGTCATCTCCAGAATCTAAAATAAACAATTGTACTTAGACTGCTGTACCTGGGCTTTCTTTGTACAAGCGAGTTTGTAACATGAAGTAAAAGTCCTGTCCTCCGATAATTGTTCTGCTCTTTTATATTTCATGGCAAACATTCACCATGTGTTTGTGGAGAGTTCGATAAAAGCATTATGGAAGAAGCTGTATTCGCTGTACGAAAGAAAGACGGCTGGCAACAAGATATTTCTTATTCGCTAACTTGTCAACTCAAAGTACACGGAGGGTACCTCGATGGCACAACATCTGAACGAGGTTCAGGGTATCATCAATCAGCTGTCTACGATGAAGATGGTGATTGATGATGAGCTTTAGGACCTACTGCTCTTGAGTTCTCTGTCGAAAAGCTGGGAGATGTTGGTGGTGTCAGTGAACAACTCCGTGCCTGATGGAGTTGTCATGATGGTGGCAGTCAAAAGTAGTTTGTTGAATGAGGAGGTCCGGTGCAAGCAAGTGGAATCATCACAGGAGTCCGCTCTGGTGGCTTTCTACAGAAATGGAAGACCCAAGTCATAAGCGAGGACATTGAAGAGTTTTCGGGATCTTACGATTGTAGATCGCAAGGAGGGCTATTATTACTGTGGCAAAAGGGTCATATCAAGAGGAATTGCATGAAGCTCAAAGCTTAGAAGGCCAAAGATAAGGATGATCAGGAGGATCTCACGACGTTTGGAGATATCATCATCACAACGACTGATATAGAGAAACCTTGTGGCATGTGTCATGATGGCGACTTGGTCATGGAGATGGGGGCTTCGTATCACGCTACTGCACATAGGAGGTTCTTTAATTATACTGCGACGACAGGTTTGGACGTGTGAAGATGGGCGACAAGGGGAAGGCTATAGTTGTAGGCATTGGTGATGTGCACTTGATGATGGAGTTTAGTAGAAAGCTCGTCCTCAAGGATGTGTGATATGTACTGAGTTTGTGCTACAACTTGGTTTCGGTAGAGAGACTGGCAGATGATGGATGTCGCAGTCTGTTTAAAAGCAAAGTTTGGATGCTTGCGAAGGGTTCCCAACAGCTGGCTCGGGGAGATTTATGTTATGGCATGTACAGGCTCAAGCCGCTGAGCTGTATAGGCAGGCCACAGACACCGAATGGAGGCTGGAGGGGTGTTCGACAGGAGATGGATCATCGAAAACTTGCTGAGGAAGGACTTCTAGATGATATAAGGGATACGGAGAATTCGTTTCGTCGAGACAAAGTGATGGATGGTGATGAGTTAAAGATTGAGGTCAATCTGTCGGTCCCATGGCAGCTGGTCGGTCTCTATTGGGGGTTGCTATACGGATCCAGTTCTGGCGACAGGTAGTTTGCCAAAGCTTCACGGAGCGACATTAGTTCGAAGCCAGGGAGAAGATCAAGATTTGTAGCAAACTCAATCTGAGGCGAGAGCATCATCATTCATACAGTTCAGGAGGAGCTGTGGGTCATCGATGGCATACACCCTGCATGATGTTCTGTTTGAGGACGTATGTGTACGTGGGAGCTTTAAGTTCGGACACGAAGGTGGACAGGTTCAGGAGTTCAAATCTCGGAAGAACCGTACCGTCCGCTTGGTTAGGTCAGCCAAGGGTGAAGAAGCTCGTTGGAAATTTAACACTTTTCGATGGAAGATGGAAGTCGGGGACAAGCGGCCGAGATTTACGGTAAGACTGATCATCAGGGACTTCGATCTTGGTCGTGTCATTGATATCGACAAGATCCCGATGGTGCAGGAGGTGCTACACATGGCATTTAGCGTCGACATGACGATCGAAGAGCTGGAGAAAAAAGAAGATGCAAAGCAACTCGGAGGATCGGAGATCAGTGGCATGAGGGAGCAGGCATTCTATTGAAAGACAACAGGCATGGAGTCCAGTTGAGAACCCATAGGGTCAATACCCGCTCATCAGACTGAAGGGGAGATTGTTGGAGTTCAGTCTGGATTTGGTAACAACATATTTGTGGAATTTCTTGTTAAATATTTGACTTGATTAGATTTGGATGTCCATAATTGATGTTGGGTTATTTTAGATATAATTGGATCCTTTTTTTAGAAAATCCTATTATGATCTAAAATAAGATGTTGATGGAATACTTTAGGCATAATAGGATTCTATTTAGGAAATCCTATTATGAGTAGAATATGATTTTCTCATCCTATATATATGGGGTGAGGTTGGAGGCACAAAGCACAACACAAAGTGGAGATTTGGGGTGCTCATCCACAAGAAATTCTAAGAGAAAGTCGACACTTTGCTCTTATGATTTCGCCATCTAAGATAGAAGGAAGGAGAAGATCTAATCGGGGAGTCGTCAACTCCGGTTAGGGAGATTGCTACGGGTTAGTAAGTGATCTCAATTGTAATCTTCTATTTTTCTTCTTGAGAGTGGTAAGGGGAGGGTGAACCTATTAGGGAAAAGGGTTCAACATGAGTTCTGTCAATCTTTCAATTTTATCTGAGTTATTATAGGTTGGGATTTGTCTATGTGACGTACGTCATTGCCATATACTTATCTTCATCTTGTGCTTGGTGTCCATTAAATGGGAGTTGGTAAGTGGTCTCAATTATAATCTTTTATTTTTCTTCTTGAGAGTGGTGAGGGGAGTGAACCTATTAGGGCAAAGGGTTCAACATAAATTTTGTCAATCTTCCAATTTTATCTGAGTTATTAAAGGTTGGGATTTGTCTAGGTGACGTACGTCACTGCCATATACTTGTCTTCATCTCGTGCTTGTTGTCCATTAAATAGGGGTTGGTTTTGATCAGGTGGGTTGACAAACGCTTTCGCACGTGCCCAACACATCCTTCCCGAATCTCGCCATCCTCACAGCGCACCTCGTCGTCCCACCGCCATCGCATGACCCTGCCAACCATGCCACCACCGGACCGCCGTCGTCGACCGTCTGACGTCCCACGTGCGCACCCTACGTCACTGGGCAGGGTACCATCGTGTACGCACAACCACTGAAAGAGGCACACGCAACCGCAACAACAGCAGCAGTGCCCAATTCAGGTACTCCATGTTCGTCATCAGCTTTCTTTCATTATATGCGACGGTTCTTCGATCTGTAAATTTTTAAGTTAGCTTAGTTGACCACGTGCAAAGCCCTTCAGTTAGATCGATTTAATCTAACCTTGATTAATTGTGAAAATTCTGGAAAGATCAAGGAAAAACCACAACGATAGGGACCCAAACATAGTTCTGGAACCCTAGATTAGAAGGCAAATTGCAGACAGGATTTTGAAATTTTTTGAATTCTAATTAAACAGACTTGTAGACAACCTATAGGGCTTCACAACCTTTCTGATTGATTTAAATTTTGTTGACTATGTGTCATGAAAATCCATTCCCAAATTTGCCAAAAAATAAATTTTCAAAATAACCAATTTTAGAAATGTTACCGATACGACGTGTGCCCCATAAACAGGGTGACAAGGTCGTAACCCATGAGCATCGAAAGATGCGTATGGATGTTGTCGACATGTGGGATTCGACAAAACTCGATTTCGCTGTGTGTGCGCGATGAAATCGAAGCGTATCGGTCGAGATACCCCGTATCGGCCCGTTTGTAAACTAGCTCATAACTTCGTGCACGTTCGTCATCTCGAGACAAAACTTATGCCATCAAGACCGTGTCATTTTTTGGTCTTGTCAGCCATGTTTGGTCCAATTCTGAGAAGGTCGACCGGAATGCTAGTTTGGCAGGCCTGCGACCTGATCCAACGGGCAAATTTGTGCAAGGCCTATATGAATCTAACTTTGGACATACAGTTGGGTTCGTATTATCAAACCGGACCTGTAGACATATAGTTTAATGACGTTAGAGACCATATGTACTGGCACGCTTTTTGGTACAAAGCGGGTCTAACGACGGACTTCGTTTTAACCCAAAATTATGATTTTACCCCTGTGTCCAGAATTAAACTTTTGGATAGACTTTTTAGACATTTCTTTTATACCAAGAACGTTCGTAATGTTCATTTCAGCATCCGGGGACGTTGTGGGATTTAACTTTTTATTTCTACCGATTCTAATGATCTGCGTACTGGACTTTTCTATTTCTGCGCACCACCCTCAGGCAAGTATACCTTGCCTTCTTTATAGTATCTTTACATGCTTTAATTCTTTTATCTTGCATCGCATGATTATCAGTAGTTGTTTCTTTTTGCTTTCCATTAATATGTTTTCTTTGATGATATGTTTAGTTGGCAACTTGTCTTTGTCTTAGTTCATACATGTTGATTGGTACCTGCTTCATATATGAGTAGTACCAAATCAGGGAAGGGAAGAATAAGTTCTTATAATTGAACTGCTACTTTTGTTTTCTATTTTCTCAACCTACGAGTCTACACTAGGGGCGAGGGTTGATTATTTGTTCAAACCTGCGAGTCCACACTAGGGGCGAGGGTTAGTTATTTGTTCAAATCTGCGAGTCCACACTAGGGGCGAAGGTTTGATTATCCGTTTGATTTCTTGTCATGTGTTCACCTAGAAACTTGGCATATGATACATATTTTCTTTCCAGCAGTTCATTTATGTATAATTGTTCGCATATTCATGTTTCGTTGTTGCTTAGTCCTTTCCTATTTATATCCTGGTTTTCTTTATGCATGTATACTGTTTGATAGGCATATTTTATGTATCTTGCTAGTCCCTTGAGGACCTTATGAATTCTCCAGGTGTGTACTTTTATAACTTTTTGCAGGTGCTTTAGCCAAGATCGTGGTCTACCCTTTTCTTTCGAGAAGGATTGCTCTTGGATCGTCCTTTATTACTTTTACAAATTCTTTCCTTTATATATATTATGGTTGGTAATGGATTTTTCTCCGTCCAACGACTTGTAATTAACAATTCTAGGTTGATTTATGATATCATTATTCTTTTATTTGTGGATGAGATTAGTTGTCTTGGTTATACTGCATTTTAGAGCTTACGTATATTTATTATACGGTTGACATGTCTACGTACCTAGTCCTACGTATTTTGGGACTGGGACATGACATGTTTTTAGGTGGCCCATGCAGGTCAAGAGCATATTGTTCGGTTACGTTACAGTACCGAGCAAGCCTGCATATAGGATTAGAGTCTAGGATCTCATCCGCATACTTGATCTTCCTTGACTGCCTTGATTTGTATCTCGCTTGATCCCTTTCTACTGTAATTCATATATTTTCTTTCATGCTTGATAGAGGTTAGGAAGATGACTCGTACTAGAACATATATGTTCTATTGTTCAAATCGCATTATTAGTTGAACTATTATAAGTTGGATAGAATGTCTTATGACCAATCATTCTCTTTGTTCTTACGACCCATTAAAAAGGATACTAAGAAGATTTCCTAGAATATATAGCTTAAAGGTCCATACCCCATTATCTCAACCAAGGCCTTACATAAGAAGACAGTAAGACGACTAAATAAGTACGAACACCGGACAAGACTTAGATTCTTAAGGACTTGACCTATTTATATTTTTTTTCATCATTATCTCGCATACTTATACGTTTGGACTATCTTGACTAATGCTGCTATTGTAGCCTGGTTTTGTAAGCTTATTCTTTATCGAGCTTGTTCAGGACATATGTTTATTGGGGACGTCCACTAACATATTGCCTAATTAGAATCAGTCTATTATGGTCCGATCAACCTTAGTGCACTTGGTTCGCTCTTCATATGATTATCCCATGTAGATTAAGATATAGATGTCTCTAGGATCTCATCTGTCGCCGCCTTAACAACTCTTATTGAATTATTGAATCGTCTTTGTAACCCCTGCATTCGATTCCCTTTCCCTTGAACTCTTTATTGTTTTTGCCTTTACTTAATTCAGAAAAACAAATGCTCCGTCCCCTTTAGTTCGCCATACCACCTATGGCCATAAAATCCATATATACACAATCATTTTTCATCTATTCAAAACCAGAGAGACTATTTTCATACTTGATTCATATCTACCGTATTACGTTATCTAATATGCTGTGTAATATTCTGTTATAATCAAATGTCAAGGTACGATATCGTGACTAGAATTTTTTCGACTTTATTAACCATAGAACCGTGTCTTAGTTTAATTTCGAGAAAGGAATTTCTGAAATGTATAGGTTGTAAGCCCCTCTAAAATTTTAGGATTTACTAGGATTACCGATTGATTAGGATAAGTTGATTCCCACTAGGAGGATAAAATCAGTGACTCATGAACACCCACTTTCTATTTAGATCCTTTGATGTCCTCTATCGTGGCATTGATATTCGAAGCACAATACTAATTGTTAACTTCCAACAAACTTTATACGCAAGACCTAGACTAGGTCACCTTCGTGTAGGCATATCATGTCCCACTTAAAGATGTCCCATTGTACTCTATTTTTATGATACGACTTTCAGGTCAAAAAGGCTAACTATAACCCTTTACCGTATTACCGATGTACTTTTCGACTTCAATTGGAGACCCAACCTCGACTCAAATCTTTCAACCCAATATATGGTTGTGATCTACTCGAAGCCCACTACGCACATGCTACTAGTGTGTCACTCAATGGAGTGCTACTTAAACACAAAAGTCATAGAAGGCATATTTTTGGGCTTAAGGAACCTAGTTAACCATACATACTGCCAAATATCCCAACCACTTGAGTTTGAACCTATTCTAGGTTATCATAACCTAATAGGAATGGTTCAGATTGATTTTATGGGATCTTGCCTAGCCAATATAGATTTAAACCCAAGATTCATCCAATCAAAGACTGATGTCCAATTAGGGAACCTATTGAAACCCAGTTAAACCCATCCATGCATATCGCCATATTTGGACTATAAAAACCAAACTTTATGGAATAGGTCCCTACACCTATTGTTTAGTCCCTATCTCTTGGTTGACTAATCCCTCTTCCATAAATCTCTTAACCATATCTCTTCGTAGCCTGTTATGCTATTGATGGAATCCTGTTGTACCAATTTATTTTCGGTTTTGCTTGACCAAGACCTCTCCTACTTCCTGGATGAAACATGATCATTATATGAGCAATGTTAAATAAGTAATACCTAGGCTTCCTTTAAAGTCTGTGACTATGATCAGAAGTACCTTATGTCCTCATACATCCCCTTGAAATTTGACCTTCATAGAAGTCCTATCACTGTGCTTTCCACGATTAACCAATTCCTATAAGTTGGGTAGAACCATGAACTTAGTGTACTCTATCTCTTAGAATGGAATGCCATTTGTAACCATTCCTCCACCTGATTGGAAATTGCGATACGATTTTCGTATTGCATTTTATATCTCTTTGGTCGTGCGTTTAGATAACCACGGTAAAAGATTGCAACCTCGATTCTTTAAATTCTGTTCTATCATAGAATTGAATATTAGTTTTAATTTCGAGAATCGAATTCCTGAAGTGTATAGGCAAAGCTCTCTAAGAATTAGCAAATGACTGGGATAGATCGGTTCCAATTGAACTAATAAAGCAGTGTTCATAACATCCACACCTATCCGTATCATTTGATACCCTTAACCGTGACTTTGATAATTGAAGCACAACACCACCCTTTTCCTTCCAACAAAGTTCACACTCAAGAACTGGACCAGTCAAGCTACACATAAGACATACATGTCCCACACAAATACACATTTCTATACCCCATTTTAATTACACCACATGTTCTCCTTAGAATAAACTATAAGATGCCTATTTGTGTCCATTTGATTTTAACTATGCAAATATCGAACCATTCCCTTGACTATACTGAATATCCATGATCCATGTAAGACACATCACACCTATGACATATGCATTCCACCCAAGCAAATGCCTCCTACACAACACCAAACACCAACCGCACACACTAGTCATTATGACTTAATGATTTGAAACACTTACCTAATCAAGTTTTATAGAAATGTTTCCTGCACTTATTAAGGACTCTCATATCTTGGCCCATGAACTCTTCTTTTCCTAAATTTCTTCAATCTCGTCTCTTAGTACCTATGTTAGGCGAAGACTGAAATTCCTTTGAACCGACACGTTATAGTCGTATTCGAACAAGAGATTCCTACTATCGTGCTGAAGTATGACCCATACAGAAACAATGTTAACGGTAACAATCCTCCTATAGAAGTTATAAATCAAGAATGCCATGCCAATATCTAGGTTTCCTTTAGGACCCGTGACTACAGTCAGGAATGTCCAATATTCTCGTACCCCTCCCGTTAGAAATTGACCCTTCCAGAAGTTTTTTAACGACGATTTTCACGGTAAGCCAACTACTGTAAGTTGCGTAGGGCCTTGAATAAAGAATAACCCATCATGTAGAATACAACATTAATTTAGATTTCTTTTAATTACCTCCTTTATGTTTTCGAAAATCGGGTTACGATTGGACATACTTGCTCACCCTTCTATTTAACCTCGTTATCCTTGATAGTAGATTTATTTTAATTTCGGGGATAAAATTTTTATAAGTTGGGTAGGATGTAGACCCCAAAATTTTAGATATTTTATTAATTTGAGCTATTATATTTTACGATATTTTTAGATACTTGAATTTTAATTTAGATTTTTAAATATTTGGTAGCAATATACGTATATAAATTTTACAAGTTTACGTATAAATAATTCAAAGAAAATAGTTTTATTATTTTTGAAAATTGTTAAGGATTTACTTTTGTTTTACAACCTCTTTATATTAAAACTAGCTTTATATTTGAATTAATAATTTATTTAATCCATAATAGGTAATATTAGTATGAAATATTTTTCAGATATTTTATAAATATTTTTCGGAAGTTCAGGATTTTTATAGTTTTATTTAGATTTATTAGTGTATATATATATATATATATATATATATATATATATATATATATATATATATATATATATATATAGTTATAAAAAAGGGGGAAAAAGAAAAGAAAAGATCCAATGTTGTTATTCCCTCACGGGAACAGTACAATGGCGACCTCGACCCGTATAGTTTGTGTTTTATAAATCAATTTTTTTGATTCAATTGATCAATTCCTTTTCTTCTAACCTTGATTAGATTCTAGGTTATCTAATAAAATCGAGTATATAGGTATGATTGAGTTTAAACTTCTCCAAAAGAAAACTCTCGAATTTACATCCTTTCCGAATCTCGTCATCCTCACATCAAACCTCGTTGTCCCACTGCCGTTGCATTACCCCGCCAGCCGTTTCACCACCGGACCGTCGCCGCCGGCTGTCAAGCGTCCTATACGCGCACCTTTGGTCATTTGGCGGGGCACCATCTTGCACGCACAGCCACTGAAAGAGGCACACACAGCCGCAACAACAGCAGCATCAGCACCTAATTCAGGTACTACCTGTTTGTTATTAGTTTTCCTTTATTATATGCGATGGTTCTTCGATCTATAAATTTCTAAGGTTATCCTAGTTGACCACGTGATATTATTTATTTTCATTGCTTGTTTATTGGTCTTCTTCATGTTCACCATATCTTGTGATAGAGTTGTCAGTTCTATGCCATGTTTCCTTGACTTGACCTGATATTGATTGTTTGACTTGGACTTAACCTGAGTTGACATGACTTGACCATTCTCTATTTGGAGTTGCTTGCATTGAACTACAATTGAGACATACTATAGATTGGAAGTATCTTGCATTCTACTACAGTCTATAGGATTTTACTTAACCTTTGTATTCCTTTAGGAGAGGAGATTGATACTAGAATTGGCTACTTGACTATTCTCGACTGGGAGTAGCTTGCACTGAACTATAACTGAAACATATTATAGATTGGGAGTATCTTGCATTATACTATAGTCTATAGGATTTATTTGAGTTATTATTAGCCATGTCTAGTATTGCACTTTTTATGACACGTCGCTTCTTGGATGTCTTTCTTGTACTGTTCTTGTTTTCCATACTTGTTATTTACTTCATAGTAGGCATGTTTATATATATCTTGTTACGTCCCTCTGAGGACCTTGTGTTCTTTTCATGTGTGTGTATTTTCTTGACTTTTCGTAGGAGTTCTAGCCAAGATCGTGATCTTCTCTCCCTATCGAAGATGACTTGCTCTTGGATCATCCTTCCGTGCTTGTAAATCTTTATTTTGTTATTCTTTCTAGTTTCATGCTGGTAGTAGATTTGTCTCCATCCAACAATTTATACAATAACATTCATTATTGGATTCTATAATATATTTATTCTTCATCTTTGTGGATAAAATTAGTTAGCCGTAATTATATTGTTTTTACAGCTTGTGTATATTTATTATACGGCTTGCATGTTTACGTACTTAGTCCTATGTATTTTGGGATTGGGGCGTAAAATATTTTTGTGGTGGCTCATGCAGGTCAATGAATAAATTATTTAGTTACATGACTATACCAAGTAAGCCTACATATATGATTAGAGTCTAGGATCTCATCCACATTTCCTTCCTTGATTCTAGTTTTGAACTCTCGTTTGACTGTCTTGATTTGCATCTTGCTTGATTCCTTTTCCACCGTGAATCTTATTTCTCGTACTTAATAGAGGTTGGAAAGATGACTTGTACTAGGTATATATTCCCTAATAATTCAATTACACTACTAGTTGAACTCTTGCAAGTTGGGTAACATGCCTCACAACCTATCATCCTATTGTCCTTATAATTCATTAATGAGGTATAATTGGATTGGCACTGAATATATGTTAGATTTACCTAGAGTATAGAGTTTTAGAGGTCCATACCCCATCTGGTCTTCCAAACCCTTAAATAAGAAGATAGTAGGACAACTGTAGAGGCACAAACACTGGACGAGTCTTAGATTTTGATGAGATTGAACTACTTGTGCTTTCTTCCAATCATAATCTCGCATACTTATATTTTTGGACAATCTTGACTGATGCTGCTATTATAGCCTAGTTTTACAAGCTTATTCCTTTATCGAGCTTGTACAGGATAAATGTTTTATTGGGGACGCCTACTAACATATTGTCTAAGTAGAATCAGTATGTTATGGTATGATCAACCATAGCGCACTTGGTTCGCTCTTCATATAACTATTCTATATGGATTGAGATATAGTTGACTTAGCTTATTGGACCTATATCCCTCTAGACAGGTCCAAGCATATCGTATTGGTTAGATAATTGTACTGACGAGCTTGCAAATAGGAATCTACCAAAATATGATCTCATCCGCGACTGCCTTGGCAACTCTTTTTTGAACTATTCGATCGCCTTCGAATACCGCATTTGTATTAGATCACATCCTCCTTGAACTCTTTATTGTCTTATGCCTTCACCTATTTCGGAAAGAGAAACCCTCCTGCTTTAAGGAAGATAGATATATGGGTAGCACTACATATGAATTCCATAAGCCAATTGCATTATTAGGTGGTTTTTTTTTTGCGATTAAGGGGTATCATATGTGATATATCCTATGTTAAAACCTTCATGGACTAGTAAGCACTATTGAAACATATAGAAAGTTATTACATATTTAGAAGTTGCACATTTTCATGTTAGTGGTTATCGAATTTAGATATTGATTGTGATGTCATGTATGAAATCGTCTTCTAGACTATTCCATTTTATTTTCTAGTTATTCAAAATTATCCATTTTCGTTAAATGCCGTTCCACCTCCATCGTGTTATCGTAATAAAAAAAATTCTATCTACCTTCTCAACCCTGCCTACCCTAGTTATTTCTTAATTCCGAGGACGAAATTTTTGTAGGTTGGATAGATTGTAAACCCCCAAAATTTTACAATAAATTTTTTTTGGTATTTGTACGATGAGTACGAATATGTATATATGAAGTATTTAATTATTTTTATACAAAAGTTTTATTATTATATTTTTTATAGAAATAGGAAATAACTATTTTGTTTCAATATAATATAAGGTAAATATTTTCTATATTTGTTCGAGTATAATATGTCGTACCAAATTTGCCAAACTTATTTTTAATATTATTAATATACTTTTTGTTTGATATACAAGTATAGGTACTAAATTTAAAAGTAATATTTATGTAAATAATTTGTACTATTTGTGTGCGATGTACATGAAAATAAATTCATGTATATTTTCTAAAACTTTTGTTTTAGAAAAAATTCAAATTATTTTAAAGTATTTTAAATTAAATGGAATTATTTTTAATTTATAAAAAACTATTTTAATTTATTTGATGTAATCTAAATTGGACTTGATTTTATTGGATTAGATTTTAAATATTTTTAAATTAAAGATGATATTATCTAGTTTTAAATTTGGATTAGATTTTATTGAAATAGTTTTTAAATTAATGTGAGGTTTATCAAGTGGGATTTAAATGGTTCCTAATCCTTATCTAATTAGGATTCCTACACCCTATTTATAGGGGAGTCTTTCCATTGTTTTTCTCCATAAAATTTTCTCCACAAAATTTTCTCCACAAAATTTTCCCCACAAATTTTTCTACCACCATTGTGTGTGCACCGTATCGGTGTCCACCCTCTTCATATCAGCCTGTATTGGCCTTGGGTCCGACCACGGGTGTCTTTCCACTATCAAAATTCCTCTATTTTTGGTCCAAAATACCCAAAATTTGTCATAAAAATCAGCCTCATTTGTCGCAACATTTTGAAGAGTCATAACTCCCAACTCCGTACTTCGTTTCACCTCCAATTTTTTTTTGAACGATGTTGATGTTAGCCTCAATAATCTATAATTTATTTTAGAAAATTCTAGATATATTTTTCTGTAAAATTATTTGAGTATCAGTTGTCCGAAAATTGATGTGTTGCACTATTTTTGATATTTCGGGAGATCCTGAACTCGGTTTTACGATCCGTTTGATGTTTTGAAAAGTTGACATGATAATATATAGCATGAAATTTTTTCAAAAATTAATTTTAAAAGTTTAAATTTTGTTTTGGGCTAATGTACATTTATATTATTTTGTGGTATTTAAAAAAAAAACTTTTAACCTAAAAATATTATTCTAATATTTTCTACATAATTAAATTATATTTTTTCTCTAAAATGATATTCCTAGATTTTTAAAGCATCTTACTAAAATTATTTTAGTATTATAAATATTTTTCTAAAATTGGTATATGTATTACTTACACCAATTTCATCGATTATCAATTCTTGACCATGACTAATCGTATTTCCTATTCTCTTGCAAAAATGGACTTTCTTATGTCGACCATAGCTAATTTGACTATTCTAGACTCGATGGAACAGTTCGTCCTGTCATCGGAGGCCATCTTGTAAAATTTTAATACCAAAGTGATTTCTGTGCCACCATGATCATCGCATCATACCAAGCGTCACACTTGGCAAGTATACCTTGCCGAATTCTACAGTTTATTTTATGCATTTCTATATTGTTGTTTCTATTCAGTCCTATTTAATTACATGTTTCTTTTATTTATGTCACTATTTTTTTAGATTTACGTGCACATATAGGATATTAATTATTTCATTGTTTGTTTATTGGTCTTCTTCGTGTTCACCGCTGTCTTGTGATAGAGTTATCAGTTCTACGCTATATTTCCTTGATTTGACCTGATATTGATTGTTTGACTTGGACTTGAGTTGAGTTGACATGACTTGACCATTCTCGATTGGGAGTTGCTTGCATTGAAGTATAATTGAGACATACTATAGACTAGGAGTATCTTGCATTGTACTACAGTCTATAGGATTTTACTTGACCTTTGTATTCCTTTAGGAGAGGAGATTGATACTAGGATTGGCAACTTGACTATTCTCGATTGGGAGTTACTTGCATTGAACTGCAATTGAGACATACTATAGATTGAGAGTATCTTGCATTGTAGTACAGTCTATCGGATTTATTTGATTTATTATTAGCCACGTCTAGTATTACACTTCTCTATGAGACGTCTATTCTTAGATGTCTTTGTTGAACTGTTCTTGTTTTCCATATATGTTATTTACTCTCATAGTAGGCATGTTTATATGTATCTTGTTACGTCCCTCTGGGGACCTGGTGATCTCTCCAGGTGTGTGTTTTTTTTACTTTCCGCAGGAGTTTCAGCCAAAATCATTATCTTCTCTCCCTATCGAAGATGACTTGCTCTTGGATCATCCTTCGCTGCTTGTAAATCTTTATTTTATTATTCTTTCTAGTTTCATGCTGGTATTGAATTTATCTCCATCCAACAATTTGTACAATGACATTCAATATTGGATTTTATAACAACTTTATTCTTTATCTTTGTGTTTGAGACTAATTAGTCGTGATTATACTACATTTACAACTTACGTATATTTATTATACAGCTGACATGTTTACCCAAGTGATGACGAGCCTTCTGTTCGTCGATCGCATCATGGATCAACATGGTGGCAATGGCAGGAAACTGTTGCTCGATCTGCTCAGCCCGGTGTGGTGGATAGAAATATGTTCTCTATAAGAAGTAAAATGGTAAGTTATATAATATGCATAAAAGATAATTGATAAAGAAAACATACTTTAATTACCTTGATGTGGGCAAGCTAGAATGCCTTCCTTTTGTCAGGGGCATTCGAGTAGTTGATCCATGCCCCACCCTAGTTCTACCTCAAAAAAAATGCCCCAATGCTCTCTGTTCCGACGAGGGACGTTATCTACACATAAATAATTATATTCATAAAAAGTGGAAATATATTTATACATGCGTAAGAAAACTAAAACTAATTAACTTACTTTATAGGCCCGTCGGTCAAAATCTTCATTCTCGTCTCCTCCGGAAGAGCACACGAAGGATCGCTCTGAAACAAAGAGGGAGAAGGTGCATTCGGTGGGGCCTGCTCCTCGTTCTATATGGTACCGTCAGTAGAAGAAATGTTGGACGGGGGAGTAGTCTTAGGCCTGGAACTGTTCGTCCTAGGAGTACTGCTAGTAGGAGATAGAAGTGGTCAATAGACTGGAGTACTCGGAGACGAGGACCCAGTACCATATCCGAAGGAGAACAGCTCGCCCCAGAAATGATGGATGGTATGACATGTCCTTTAGGTCTACCGCTGTAATAATCGAATGATCAACGTTGTCCTGTCATACCTAACTTATGATAAACAAAATAAAAGTTATAAGGAAACAGTTTATATACAATACATGCCATAAAATGAAAAGAAAGAGAAAAATATAATACATAGACAAGAATCTTGATAATAAACCAGAAACATCCAAGTTTAGATAATCCAGAAGATAATAAAATGATAAGTCTATCGGAGACAAATTCGGGCAAAAGTCCTATCATATAACTCTACGTTCTATGATGGGGCAAATACCCATCCCTCAGATAATAATTGATGCTTGAGTATCCAAGTCGTGATATGTGAGTATTCATATCCTGATTCATGAGTATCAGTTTTATAATTTATGATTATCCTAAAACTAGTAGACATGTGGACAACTCTGATTTCAAACCCTATTAAATAAGTGTCATCACGTCTTCATTGTCAGTCCTTTTCTTCAAAGAAAATTTACTTCTGCTACCCTTTTAAAGCTTTTAGAGTTCATCATGATTTCCATAAAATACTAGAAAAGACTAGGTATTGTAAAAAAAATTTGTAGGATTTTTTTGTTCCGTATTTTTTACAATTTTTTTACTCCTTTCATTCTTTGTCATTTATCATATTTTTCGGAAAGTTGTAGAACTCTAAAAGCCTAAAAAAGGCTTACAGATGTAAATTTACTTTTTCAGTAAAGAACTGACATGGACACTTGACTTCGGACTGACATAGACACTTAACATAAGAGATAATCATATATCCGTCGTCATGTGTTCCTTGTGAGCCCAAAAGGAACACTTGACCTCGGAATGTCGAATATGAACACAGGTGTTGATAACACTCTATGTATTTGTATATCATGTGGACGTCACATACCATACACAATATCACATTGATACTCTCTAGTATCTTAACACTATGATACATTTTCAAATACCCATGACTCCAACTATACTTGACACTTGGTATCTTGGACCAACATACACTTTAGGCCACTCACTCTTGACACTCAACAAATATTTATGCCTACTTTTATAACTGTATATTTCTATACCCTTATATATATGTATCTATCTATATAAATTCTTAACCCTCACTAACTCACTGTTCCCTCACTCAAACATGTACACATACACAACTCTCACTTGGACACTATCATACATTTAACTGTATTTCGATCCCCTTTTAAAATCTTTCAAGTAGTGGTCTAACGATTTTGAGTTAAAGAGCTATGATACTTGGTTATTAATATGGTAATTTCTGGAAAATTTCTAACGATACAAGGAATCTAGACTTAATATCGTTCCTAGGATTTAGTTTCCATCTAAATTTCCTAAAAAGGTTAATTCTAACTTCCTTAAAAATGAATTCATATACCTAATTTCAATTCTAAATTCCTCAATCAAAGAATTCACACACACACGCATTACACAACGTGTGTGTCATGTCAGTGTCTGTGTCAACATTTGTGTCATGTTAGTGTCTGTGTCAGCGTGTATCGTGTCACATATCATACAACATATCCTTATCAGTGTCTGTGTCGGCGTGTGTGTGTATCGTGTTAGTGTGTCTCTGTCAGTATGTTTGTGTTATGTCAGCAAAAGGGAGATAGGGTTAGCGTTACCTGACCTAGGGGTCGGGGTCGGGGTCGGGGTCGCCGGGGTGGGGGGTCCAGGGGTGTCGGTAGTGGGGGACTACAGCAGCAACGGCGAGGATGTCGGTGGTGGAGGACTTGAGCAGCAGCAACAAGGAGGAGGGAGATCGCCGGAGGGGAGGGTGGTCGACGGAGGGAGGGCGGTAGCCAGAGTGGAGCAGCAGCGACGGCAGTTGGAGGGGGAGGATGGAAAGTTTGTGAATTGGATTTAAAAAAATTTAGAACGGGGGGAAGTGAATCCTGATGGATGTATATTAAAAACTTAGCGACGTTTATGTGAGACATCGCTAAATGTCACTCATAAACGTTGCTACCTTATTATGATAATCCAACATATACGATATGACATCACCAAACGTCGCCATTGACAAAAATATAGCGACGTTCTGCGACTCCAGGGCGACGTTAATTTCTATAATACTAACGGTAGCCGATAGGCATCGCGGAACGTCTCTATCAGTGATGCATGGCAAAGTATATTTAATACGTCGCTAATTTAAATAATATTAGTGATGTCCTTGTCCGAAGTCGCTACAAACGTCACTGATATGACATATTTTGGTAGCAAATCTCGTCTTTTGAAGGCTATACATTATTCCAAAGTAATATGGCTCGACTTTCCTCAATACCAGGTGGTCTAAATATTATGGTTGTAAAAGGGGATATAACGTATGGAATGACTATCTCATCAGCGATCATTTTGTAATTGAGTCAAGTTGTAAGCCCGCACGACAAGTATTGTAGTGGAGTCTTGTAAATGATGTTTATTATCAATGAAGTTAAGTTTTCATATTTTTTAATTTTTTTGCGTACTCTATCAGATGTTGTGTTTCAGATAACCTTATGATATTGCCTTGTGCTAACGCAACTTAGGCTCGTACGACATCACCTCCGGGGACGAGTATCGATTCTCCGAAATCGGGATATGACATAAACAATTTATTCTGACCTGCATGGGCCACCGCAAAAAATGTCACGTCCCAGTTCCAAAACATACAGGAACCCACGGCATGAGCATGCTAGCTGTACGGCTAGAATAAGTATCATAATTTATGGACTTATCCTAATCATAGTACGCTGTAAAAGTAAACTAAATCTACTTTAGCTCAACTATGTCTTAATCTACATATAGTTAAATAAACCAAGAATGAACATCATGTAATATAGTCGGGCGCCTATAATACACATGTTCGAGCAAACTCGATAATAACATAAGTTTGCAAAACTAGGTTAATGAGCAAGATATAACAGAAGAAAAAAATAGAAAGCATAAAAAATGATAAACTAACACTACAAGCGATATTGAACCCTACAACCGAAATCATACCATCCATTTGTCTATACTATATACTTAACCAACCTAGAGAGATCACCAGGTCCTCATAGTAATGTAATAAGATACAAAAGGAACAAGCCATAATGAACTGAATAAATACACAAATAACAAAGCTCACTAACCATTTATGTATATACATGTCGAAGACAACTTTGGTATGTGTGAGTAGATGAAGGAATAAAGCGTAGCATCCACTAGAGGCTTATGTATGTACTAGCATATCTTTAGACCGTGTTCTGACATGCGGTCAGCAGCCGCTGTCGGATATATACTCTAGAAATACAACCATAATAAAAAACAAATAACCCATACTGGGCAACCACGGAGGCTAATATGTGGCTTCTCATATGCCTACTAATAGTCTTCCCCGCCCATGAATTGCACTAGTCAGGCTCCAACAATCCATATCTCAATGCAAGTCACTAGCTAGACTCATACTAACTCTATATAACACACAAACCTCCCACACCGTTAGCGAGCCGAATATGTAAGCTCGTGTCAACACAATGGAATATCACTCACAATATCGTGTATGATACGTGACAAGGCATAGAAGTTATTTAAGAATAACTTCACAACTATCCAGATCGTCTCCATCACACTAATTCATACACACGCACACACATCGGTGACACCATCGATGGAACCAAGTTATAATTGGACAAACACTACTAGAGAATACACTAACAGCACACACACAATATTACGAATTTAAACAGTGCAAGTATGGTATGCCTGGAATCTTGGAACACAGTAATCATCGGTCCGGCTCCAACTGCAGTCGAACAATCACGAACCCGTAAAATATAAATAACTAAAATTAATTCTAATTTTAAGACAACGCATCTACCATAGATATACATACCATTTATAGACTCTATTATCAATACTAGCTAACTAGTTTACAACTACATGTAACATATCCTCTACATGAAATATTATGCAAACATAAAAATAATATTTTATAATATGGAGGTAATCAATTTAAATTTTGATATATATATATATATATATATATATATATATATATATATATATATATATATATATATTATAAATATGTAAAAAGTATTCGACCAATATAGATGGGAGAGGTTTACGTGAGAGGAGGTGGAAAATGATTTGGTTTTTGTTTGAGAAGATTTGGAGGAGATTTGATACTCCATTCAAAAGATGCACCAAGATATGTCCAAAGGAATTTAAATCGATTCCAAAATAGGAAAGTTGTTATGGAGTTGTTTACAAGTAGATTTGAATTAATGTGGTTGTACATTAATTCATTTAAATCAATTTAAAATATGCGTAATAGGTTAGGGTATCCTAAAATAGGCTCCATGGGTCCCTAATTGGACTAGTTTTGAGTTGGTGGAACTTTTGTGATCGGTTTGAGTACAATAAGTCTAATATTTGGTCTTGCATGTCATTTGAAATATAGCACATGGGAACTCAATTGAGTGAGACACCATTGGCATGTATATAGTATGCTCAAAATAGGTCAAAACTATATATTGGTTAGAATGGGTTGGATCGATGTCGAGTCCCAAAATTAAATTAGAAGATATGACAAATTTTACGGTAGATGATAAAATGGTCTAAATTGACCCGAAAGTTGTGCCATGAAAATAGAATACAAGAGAATGAGTTTGAGTGGTATATGATATATCGAAGTAAAGATAAACTTGTCTAGATCAAAACATATGAGGTACATTTTGATAGATTGATATTTCTTGTGCTCCAAAAATCAAAACTACGAAAAAGGGTATTTAATGATCAAAATAATAGTGGAAAAAATATCTATTAATACTATACTAAATAAAATAATAAAATAAATGAAAAAAACTCTAAAAATTTAGGGGACATACAAATGATACGCAGCTCATATAGTAACTTAGGATAATATGTTGTTTGAATAGGCTGGTCAAATGCACACGCCATAAACGCAAGATTTAAATCAAGTTGCCCTATTGCATCGACACGTGACACAATCCATAATTTGGTGGGCATCTTTTATTTGAATGGGGCGGTAATGACTCACACGCCATAAACGTAAGATTTGATCCTTTAAGCCGTTGATTGAGGGATCGGGGCAGCTCGATCAGGGGCATGAACCATCCGCCCTCAGGAATATACGTAATATAAAGATTTTTATCTCATAAGAGACCTTCTGAGATATTCTGGGCCATATGACGCTATGGCCGCATGAGAGCTTTTGGGTAGGAGCCACATAAAGTCTTTGTTCCAACATAAAAAGTCCAAACATACTGAAATTTTTTGTATTAATGAAAAGAGAAGTATAAAATAGGAATCCCTAATTAGGAATTCCGAGTACAATAGATCTGGAGATTAGGGCGATGGAAGTTAAGCCTACTTTGACTTCTTTACTCTATTGACGATCGGATGTAAAGATATGGAGCTTGTTCGCTGACAAACTTTTGACAGTAAAGGGAACTTTTTTACTGAAAGCTCTCTCTGGAAGTTCTTAGCAAGCATACGAAGCCTCTCTGTTCATGTCTATCTCTTTTCCTGTCTACGTATATCTTCCGAATGAGAAAGGCATTGTCCTCTATTTATAGTTTTTCTTCACGGAACAACTGTGCATATAGACAGAAAATATATTATTTCCTGACTCAATGGCACATGGAAATATATAGGTGCTTAAACGTCTGGGGTTAGTGGGGAGTGAACATGTTCGAGAATCATGTATAGCTCACCACGTGACTTGGAGACATGCTGCACGAAACTCTGCCATGTCAACACACGATCTCTTCATTGTGGATTGGATATACGTTAAAATAACTTTAGATGCATAGTACTTGATTTTCTTCAAAATATGTATACTGAATACTTCCCAAGGTTCATCATTTCTTTCAATGAGATAAGATAATTAATGCATCAAAAATAGACTATGCTTCCTTTTGATCCCTCTTTAGACTATACATCTTTTTTTATCATTATTCTCAGTCTTCAAAAAAAACTCATAGGCTTCAGGAACTATTTCAATCTTGAAACTTCAAATTTTGGTGCATAGAATCTAAGCGCCCCTCTTATATATATATATATATATATATATATATATATATATATATATATTAATAAAAAAAACCCTGTATTATTCAATCAAGTCTCAAAATGCCGAAGCTTGATACAAGGCACAAGGCCAGAAAAGGAACAAAAAGAAAGACAGGGGGGAGGGGCGCCTGCGCCCGCCAAAACTAACAGGAGTTAGGTTGCCATAATGCTTGGGGACTGTGGGAGCACTAAGAACTCCTTTTGTGGCATTGCCGGTGGATTTCTCAAAGAAGCTGATCGGCAGAATATTGGTGGCCCTCGTATCTCGCTTTGTTGCGATTCTTCCAAATTGCCCAGGTAGCGGCCGCTGCTACAATCTGGTGGCCGTGGGACGCAGCTCCCCAGTGGGCCAGAAGATCGTGAAAGCGCCCGTCTCCTGGATTGATGTTGTAGTTGCAGTTGAGGATACTCCAGATTCGGTCGGGAAGACTTCCCTCTCGGAAGATGTGGTCGATAGTCTCCGTCTGGCGCTCGTTGCAGCAGTTACAAGCAGACGCCAGGCTGATACCGATGGTGTTAAGAATCTCATCGGTAGGAAGTTTTTTTCTCGTGACTCTCTAGAGGAGGAATGACCATTTCTTGGGGATACAAGAATGCCAGTATCGCACAATGAAGTGATCATGCCCGATCTCTTGGATCGCGGTTCTCGCCGATCGCACAGAGAATGCTCCAGACGCTTCCAGCGACCATCTCAGCTCATCCGCGTCGGGCCCAATGATAAGTCTGTGCTGACGAATGTAGTCGGTAGTGACATCGCCGGCCCAATCGCGAATCTGATCCCACTTCCAATCGTTATTAGTGGGGTTCCACAAGTCTTTGATCCTGCGATTGCTTGGGAGTCCAGTAATGTTCGGGATGAGGTTGTCACCGCTCCATCTCTCCAGAAATGGGTTAGCCTTGTCGTTGCCCAGATGAAGTCTGATCGCTAGCTCTGCCAGATCACGGCCACGAAGGATACGACGCCAAGCCACGGAAGATCTGTTGTTGGCTTTGGCCATCGCCGGGTGGGTGTGTTTGAAGTATATGGCCTTCATAAACCTAGTCCATAGGTTATCGCTCGTCCGTAATTTCTACCACAGTTTCATAGAGAAGGCTTTGATGATGATGTTGAGTTTGGTGAATCCAAGCCCTCCGATCGCGATCGGGGTGGCCATGGTTTCCCAGCTAGCCTAGTGGCGTTTGTCTTGTCCTTTATTGTGGCCCCAGAAGAACTTGCAAAAGATCTACTCGATCGATGCGATGACCTTCCTTGTTGGGGAGCAAGCCGCTAACGTGTGGATGAGGATGGTGTTGAGCACATATTTGATGAGGATAATTTTGTCGCCTGGGGAAAGGGTGGCATTATGCCAGCCCTCGATCTTGTTCCTGATTTTGCTGATGAGGTTCTCGTAGATACTGGCATTGGATCTACCGTATACCAGGGGACAACCGAGGTAGTTGAAGGGAGGGTGTGCCACCGTGAATGAAGTTAGGTTGGTTAGTCTGGTAGCGTTCTCGGTATTGATGGTGTGGTGGGCGTAGATGACGCTTTTAGATTGGTTGATTTTCTGGCCCGAGCATCGGGAGTACCGCTCCAGGGTGTTATGAACCACCTCCAACGCGCCCCTCATTTATATATATATATATATATATATATATATATATATATATATATATATATATATATGAGGGATCTACATCCCCTCACTTTTGTAATCCCAAGCATCCCCTCTTTCACATCCGTTGGATCTTATTTAAGTCATCTAATATTAACCATTGAAAAATCAACGGTTAAGATTAGATGACTTAAAGTAGATCCAACGGGTGTTATCATGGGGATGCTTGGGTGATGTTGATCCCTTCTCATATATATATATATATATATATATATATATATATATTAATATATATATATATATATATATATATATATATATATATATATATATATATATATAAATTCATGCTTCTACAAGACTCCTTTCAAAGTTTTTTAAAACTTGAACAAGTTTTGAAACACTTTGAATGAGAAGCATGAGATGAAATTTTTTCGCATAAAGCTTAGACGCATAAGATCACTTGCCACGTTGTCGTTGATTTGACTTTATCCCATGAAATCTGAACCATCTCCGAAATTAATGGTGGCCATTTGTCACAATTACTTGGATCGAGGCTAAGTTAACTGTCCTCCGCAATTTCAAGAACATAAAATCATGCAACAGTTAATATTGGTTTGATCTCTTAACCAAGAATCATGTTGTATAACACATTGCTGCATGGAGAGTTTCCATTCCTATAAATAGGGAATGTCTTGGAAAAATTCTGTCATCACCACTTTTTATCATGCATTTGCAAGTTCGAGTTCCAGCAGACTCATGCAAACTAGTGAGAGGATTGATCAACCTTTTACCTAGGGCATTGCTCTTTGGTTGTGTTAGAAATCGGGAGAAAGATCGATCTTCAGGAGGTAACATTTCTTGAAGATTCTTCATTTCTTTCCCTTTAATTTTCTATCAATCACTTCTTTCACATATTGTTCATGGAAGAAAACTTTACTATAATCATGTCCGAACACATCATATCACTTGGACACATAGTTGTGGTTGCAAAAATTCAACACGAAATGAACTGTTAGTATGAAATTCCACCCCACACATAGATGGAGTTGTCATCAGAGAAATGTGTTGCTGGAAAACACTGTTGATGGCACACAGGCGTATGAGGCTATCATGTTTGTCTATACGCCTTTTACTGTTATGCGACAAATATTTAAAATTGTATAATTTTCTTCAAAAGAATAACTGATTTCATGCGCCTGACTTCTTTGAACTTCTCATACTTTTCAAGATACTCTTTGGATGACTGGAGCTTAGATGGAACTTGAAAGGATATTATAACATGTCTTGTTCGACATGATCCAGCACATTATACAGAGGACTTTCGTTGTCCTCAAACCCAGCTAGCTGTCTGTATCCATCTGACGAGGCTTGCAACTGGCTGGTTTCACTATCGTAGCATGCGTGATGAGATTGGGTTTGAGTCCCAATCAAAACATTGTCGATGATGGACAATATTGGCAATTGGCAAGAATACATGGGTTTAATGCAGGCCTAGTTTTGTATTCTCCTACCTAGGCATACTGCCTGATACTGTAGAGGGTGACCCACACTTGTAGATGTAAAGTGGAGGTCTGGGGTTGAGCACCTTCTGAGGGACCCAATCAGTGCTGTGTTTTACCACCAACCTTATAAGGTTGTAGAAATATTGGCACTGGACTTATATGTCACAGTCTCCCTTCTCTGTAGTTATCTCTTTTCAGTGCAACATTTTCCATATATTACAGTTTGGACTGAGAGACAAATGGATAGAGAAGATCCGGAATGTAATAGATCTCCATCAGCCAACATCATGACTTAGAGATAAAAATCCAGAATGTAACAGATCTTCATCGTTTGTAATCATGATTTTTTGAAATACTTTTTTGTCTTATCTTCAATGTTCTCTCATTTGCTTGCAATTCTCTGCTTGTATAAATTCAGGCTTGTCTTTTGAAGAATCACTATCTCCAAAATGTCGCATAACTGCTTGAAGTAAAAAACTGTCACATAACCACAAACGAAATCTGTCATATAAGACTTAGAAATATTTTAGGATGTATAAAATCTGCCAATAAGAAGACACATGAGCTCCACTATCAACTTGACGCATGAAACATTCAAACTAGCTGAGACACATAAGATTGCCACTCTAACTGAGACAGATAAGATTGACACTCTGACTGAGACGCGTAAGATTGCCACTCTGACTGACATGCATAAGATTGCCACTCTGAATGAGACATATAAGATTTCTACTCTGACTGAGCATGTGTCAATCTTTTGAAATGTTTTTTAAATTCTGTACCACTAATATAGCCGACGTTTGACACATAAATAGAGGAGTTTGGTCGATTCATCCGAATGACTCAGGATCCTAAGGGACATGTAGTCCTATGCGGCTAGCTGATAACAGTTTATAAATATGGCTGAAGAAAAGATAGAGTGATTTTGTCTTCTCAAAATTTTCTATATTTACAAGAGAACTTCTTCTTTCTCCGTTCTGCCGAAAACTCATAGAGCAATAGCCCCCAAAGCTTTGTCTAAGGCACCATCAACAAGTAGGAGTAAGGGAAAGTCAGTTGACGACTCAACTGATATTATCCCCACCGGAGTTCAGCTGCTGATTGAGGGTAAAACCCTACTTTCGTTTGCTAGAATAAAAAACCATCGCACTCTTTCTCCATTTTTTTGTTAATAGAAATCCTTAAGGCTATGCGCCTGTAAGTCTTGACGCATGAGTGAGACAACTCAACTCAAAAATATGCATACTAAACTCTCTATTACATGTACAATTGTTGCTATGAAGCTTCAACAGAAAATGCACATTTTGGATATGTGCTTGTGCACTCACGCGCTCCTTTCATTATGCGTCATAAAAATTTCCAATCTTGATGCAATATCGAATACGCGCATAAACTTCTATGCGCCTATTTTTGCCACTAATGACCCTAATGTAAAATTTTAACTTATCTTCTTCTTCCACTTTGCAGTCCACTTTCCAGTCAACCCGCTTGGGGAGTACCATTTAGAAGCACCAGAAGGATTATTGAGCACAAAATACTCAGATGTAATATCTTTCTTAGGGACTTAGATCAACAAAGTTCAGCCTCCTTTAAGGCATAAAATGATTGCAGATCAAACCTGAAGCTTCTTCCAACAGATGTTGAACAGCAGGGATTTCCTTCAGAACAACGAGCAGTTTCGAAGACTAGCCTTCTTATTCAGTGACACTATAATTTTAACTGATGTCGATACTTCTAAATCCAAGAAGGAGAAAATTCCCTAGATAATGGTTTATGACAATCGACAAGTGTTTATACCGGCTATAGAACGCCATCTACCTCTGGCTACTTATGCACCAGTCGCTTTTCTAAGAAGAGCAACGTATTCAATTATACGCTCGCAATCCATCCTGGAAGCATAGTTCACTGATACAATGATTCAGGAAAGGACTCCTTCAAATGTCATAAAGGATATGTGTCTTACACTCACTTAGGGTTGTCGCTTATAGGTCTTAAAGGTGATATAGTACCTGATATCCCAGTTTTTGCTGCTGACACCTTTGTCAACAAATTACTTGCCAAGAACAAATCCTACCCCACTAGCACTTTACGGTTGCTCAATTGGACTCATGACACCAAGTCGTGGAATGACCTATGGGAGTAGATTTTACAAAAATATAAAAACATCTTGAAGGAATGTTGTATTTATTATGCCATTAGAGGTACCAGTTATGGTTTTAAGATGAATGGCCACCTGTTCGTCGCCCTTACAGAGATGTATAATCAGAACACCGATACATTCTTCACACCTGCTGGTGAAATGGGATTGGCCTTATACGAGATGTATGAAATATCGAAACTTTCCTGGGGCAATGAACCCTATGAAGAATACACTCCAATGAATGATGAGCTTGTTGATATGGAGTTAAGTAACCCGAAAATGGCAGCAGTATACAAAGAATTATTGTTACATCATCAGATTTGTTACAGGGTAAACAAGACTGGAGAGATGAATGTCACACCCCGCTCCCGGAGGAGCGATCGTCATCGTTTACGCATGATATCGCGCAAGTCTAGATTGTACTCGTGCAAGGCCAGGTCCTGAAATAGCCGATTGAAGCTAGGTCACAAAGTCCCACAGAGTGTCCCCATTGCGACAGAAAATAAATTCACACAAGTTAAAACAAATTCAAACTCTTTATTGATATTCAAGAAGTATTACAAGCGGCGCTAGGCCGAGATTACAATCACTCAAGCCTTCTCTCTCTAAACAAAAATAGTGTGCCAAGTGGCTTACAATATGGAATGAAACATGGTGATGTTTCAATACATTATGTCATGTATATGGTGCTTCAGTTCCTTTGTAATGCTCCAAGGCTCTAGAGTTAGCTCCACGCCTTAGCACGTTAGCACGTTCGAGAGAAGACTCCACACCAGATGAGGTTCTTCCGGACCCTGCAAGCAATCTAGGTGGTTATCAGTATATTACAGGCACTGGTGTGGAGGCTAGCTCTCCCGCTCGCTATCATTACCAAACACGTTTGTTTTAGTTTCGTGCACCATCTATCAGTTGTTGTCTTTCTAATCTTGCCTTATGATCAGTTTTATGGCATATATTGCATAACCTATCTTGTGTTATAGATATCAAGTGTCGCATATGAAATAACATGCACAACTTACCATACTTACCATATGATCTTTCCTATCCATGGTAAACCAACTTAGCCAACATTTTATATATAATGACATGCCTGATTCCATAAGAAAATACGAGCATCATGGGCGTGTTCGTCTTTGGTGGACGAGATACTCTAGTTTTTAAGATGTGTTATACTCAAGTTTGTTCAGATGTTTATTCAGTTACTCAGTTGTTTGGCTTACTCAGATTACTTGTTTCAATGTAAGGACTCGTACGCAGATTGTCGCCAACGAGCCCACTTAATCTATATGCATCGGTTGCTGGCACCACAAGCCATTTGTACTATACTTATAGTATTCATAGAGATGTTACCTACCAGGCGTGATGCCCGGTATACCTTGATAGGCTACGTAATACCCGATATTACGTCGTTTGGGTGGCCAGATCCACACCCAAGTGCTTGCAAGCCATGATTCCTCTTAGGCCAGCACGAAGTCTTTGATCGTCCGAGGAATCCTTCGTTTTATTCCTTCGTGCATGAGTTGTCCGCAACTATTTCGTATTCTCTTTTCATTTTTAACTTAACGGGCTGTCTCTGAGCAATAATCGATTATCGAATAGGTTGGCGGTGGCATCCGTGCAGCACGGGTTGCGAGCCCCATTGCACGTCCCTGACATGCCTTTTGCCAATCATTCTTTTTCTTTCTTTCTTTCTTTCTTTCTTTCTTTATTTCATTCATGTCTTTCTCTCTTTCTTTCACTTATTCATTCATTCATTATTCATTTGTTCATTCGTTCGTTCATTCATCGTTATCATTATGAAGCTCCTGGTGTAGGAACCGCCTTGGCGACCCAACAGTCCCGAAGCCTTTATATGTTTCTATTTTTTGCTCAAAATGACCAACAGTCCCGAACCCAACAGTCCCGAAGCCTTGGCGACCCAACAGTCCCAAACCATTTACTATGTTGTGCCTCATGTTGTGCTACGATCTAATTGACAAGCATTTCATATATAATTGAACGCATAAGAAATCTACTCGAAAACATAAGCCGTGCCTTGGCACGAGCGTGGAGTACGGTACGCGGGTTCAAATAGAATTCCAAGTTCATTTCCATATCCTACACAAGTAATACAAGATGGGATTATTCCCTTAGCTAGGTGCGTTAAGTTTTGTTATTAGCATGCAGGGGGTTAAAGCCTAGCGATCTAGCAATACCGTCTGTATTATTATGTATCGGGCTAAGCAAAGACAGGTTCATCGGAGCCACCCACCTTAGCGATGATCGAATCGGCCGAGCAGACTCTGAGCATGCCTTTGAAAGTCTTCTAAGGGTCCAAGTCCATTGCCCTTGCCTTAAGCGAGTCGTTTCGCCGAGCAAGGCAGGATTTGAGTCATTGCACTTGTGTCATTTGAATCGATATTCTGCTTGGACAGAGCGGGTCAACATAATACACCACTCAGAATAAGTCTCGTCTTCGAGACTTCCTGAGTGTAAATCATCCTACCGTTCCTTAATCTATACCGTGTGCGTATCTAAGACAATTCCCATCGAACGACTCTATCATTTGATGGCATCGAACTATGCTCAAGTATCTTTCTAAGTTCTATGTCGCATGCGTTTGGCCAATTTCATTGAATGACTTTACCACTCATTCGAGTTGATGGTACTCACTCAATCATTGTGTTTCTATGACTTGGTCGATTTTGTACCCTGTCACGGGACTATAACGGTCAGACGAGATACGTTATAATTCATTATACACGAGGGTCTTAAGCTAAGGCTAACTCACTCATCCATGCGCATCCCAACATATCCACTTGCAGCTACATTCGAGTTCAGCATATCGTTGAGTCTGGATCGTGCACATATTCAAGGCATCTCCCGAATATATACATTTCAACCAAGCTTAGCGATAGCAAAGTCGGACAAACTACTAGAGATAGTTTTGAATTGTCGATCGTTTTACCAACTCGACTAAATCGAACTCCAGTTCATTTTACTATCGTCTATCTCGATCCTCGAGATGACATGATTCATTTCTCAAGCATTCTCGTCGTATTGGAACCAATAAGATTACTTCTAGCGGACTCGACCAAAATTCAAGTAATTCCCGTCCGATTCAAGACCAAGCATTGCACTACCATCTAGTATGTCTTCCAAGCAATGATTTAATTCATTTTCCCAACTTTACCTGTGCATCACAGATTTCTATCATTTACTTCATTCGGGCCTTGATATCAATGTCGCTATTGCACTCTCCTAGTTTCAAATCCTAACTCTAAGTCTTGTTACCCCAGATCTATCGTCCACCCAAATGATACTCTAAATCGGTCACACAGGTTCAATCACTCGACATAGGGTTGTTCGTCTATCCTCTAGGTCAGCTCACAAAGTCATAGTTACAACTCAAGTTTGTGGTTTATCGTGCAAACTTGTTGTACGATACTCGGTCGAACCATTGTTCGTTCGTACGGGATACTCTACCCAAGCTCATTTCACTCAGATTTCTAAACATCGAGCAGTATTTATCCTATTCGCATCAAGACATTCTTTGCACGGGATCTGAGTCCTTTCAACAAAGCCATCCTATGGTATGTTCTTTTCAACCAAATCCTGGCATATCAATGTCACACGTCCATCTAGCAATTCGCATAGTCTATCTCTTCAAACATGTTCGATATAATCCACCTATCCATCCTATCCAAATCAAGTATACCATGGCACGATTGTCACTAAACTGTAATTCTCATACCATATTCCCTATGTTATTTCACACAATTTACGTATTCGATCACATACTCGTCTAGCATAATAATACGTCACACCCCAAATCTCCTGCAAGTTCGATTATTCATGCTGGACATGAAATCACCATGCCAACGCTCCGACAGGATAATCGTCCTCATAGGGCATAACTTCTGCTTTGAGTCTAGACTTATTTTATTCTCGATATACACATTGGATCTACTCAATCCTCAACTTACTTTATCGTCAATCATAAGTCCAATAATCCTCGAATTCTTCTTCACATCAAACCACAAGTCAAAATCATCCAATTGCCACGCCATGATCTCCCGCGAGTTCGACGATCCCCGCTGGACATGAATCACCATGCCAGCGCTCCCACGGAATGATCATCATAATCTGGCGTGACGCATGTGCGATGCTGGAGTTGCACTCACACAAGATAAGAACGTCAATGTTGTGGTTATCATCGAAGCAATCAAGACACTTTCATTTTCATCCATTACTATCAAAATCCTAAGTATATATTCCATCTGCACAATAACGATTTACATGATCATCATTCCATGAATCGGAGTACCTCCGAGTTATCGTACATCGATCTTTAATATGTCTCAATACCATCAATGATGTACATAACATGACGATCTTCCTTTGCAACAAAATTTGAGTCGTGCAATATAATTCCTCAATTCGCATCTTTCTATGCTAACTTAAGTCATTGAGCAACATCTATTCCAAATCCTTAGAGTCATTCTTGTATCTTCAAATCAACATTTTCATGCACGCTAACTTCCGATCGTGCTAACTTTGATATCATCAATGAGTATTTCACCTCAACTCAAGTTTTAATCCATTCAACTATATCCAAAATCGCACGTAGGATTCACCAAGTTTCCTAGACTAAGGCATCCATTTGTTTTATCGTTCCGAATCTTTATTCAATACTGTTTACCAATTTGTACTACACATTCATAAATTGTTCGAACGACATCTTGTTTGAGACCCTCGAAATCATGACCAACTTAGTATTACTCGTTTTTCAACTTATGTTCATTTACTTTCCGCCGCAATGGGGACACTCTGTGCGACTCTGTGGCCTAGCATCAATCGACCGTTTCAGGACCTGGCCTTATATGAGTGCAATCTAGACTCATGTGGCATCACGCCCAAGCGAGGACGATCGCTCATCCGAGAGTGGGACGTGACAGATTGGTTTCAGAGCACAGCTTTACGTCCTTGGACTTCATGTCGATTCTCTCAGTTTTGAGAGCTCAATCGTTGGTAAAAGAAGTGTACGCTCCCTCTCGTTGTTTCCTTGGGATGTTCCATACAGTAACTCTAATACTTTCAAAAGCTCGTGCAAGTATTCAATTGAACGGGATCGATATATGAAGGCCTTTGTGCCGAACTACATCGGACTTGAGTTGAAAGGAACCCATGCTAAAGTTAGCAAGTGGTGTATATGCCCGACTAACCTTATGCTAACACTAGATAATGAGTGTGCGACCCGAGTATAGTTCGAACATGATGGCTATGTACACAACCTTTTGGTTAAGTTGTGACAAGTATCGCGCACCTAGACCTTCTGGTATGGGCGAGTTTTTGAGCGAGATTGAACATAGCTCGGACGAGAATACGTTACACTTAGAGTATATATCGATAGAGACGCTATCCGACCAACGCTAAGGCAAACACAGAGAATGGTGTTGGGTTTTGAGGAATAGTTTGAACGGTTAATTACGTCGAGAAGTATTAATCAGAAATATAATTTGCATGATGGATTACCGATAGAGACATACGATACTTAGATTATCGAGATGATACAAGGGATCATGCTGGAGTTTTAAGGAACAGATTAAAGAAACATATTAGCGAATGATGTGAACGTGATTGAAGACTAGATCGGATGACTAGATCCTTGAGTGGTATATGTAATAGCCTCGAAGAGGAATAAGAGTGAGTTTTGACGATTGGTCAAGTGGCTCGAACCTTGAGTGGTATATGGACCGTCTTATAAATTGTTCGAGCAAAAAATAGATATGAAGAACAACAATTGAAGTAGAGATGGAGAACTAAGAGTTATACCTAAAAAATAAGGAAAAAAGATGGAAGAGAATCACCAAAAACCTTGGAATCTTGAGTTTGGCGAGTGGAGAGCACCAACAAAGAGATTTCTAGGGTTAGGGTTTTGGAGATATAACTTTGGAGAGAGGTGGAAGATGATGGCAATGAGGTGAGAGAAGGCAAATTCGTGTTTTTGAAGAGTAGGGCCGGCAGCACTAGCAAATCGTGGGCCCTTGATCAAATAACTTGGACGGCCAGGAGTGGCTGCAAGTTCTGGAACTCACTACACAGAGTTCGGCCCGAGCTCTGTGTAGGTGGTTCTAGAGCTCCACCAAGTTAAAAAATGATAAGATAGATAAAAGATGGTCTTAACTTAACAATTATGGATTATATGAGCCATAAAATAAATGAAACATGCGACAAACTTTGTTAATCAATGATCAGTACAGGTGAATCGCGTCAGGTTAGCTGTAGAGGCCAAATCCAAGCTAGCGGTAGTCCGAAGACTAGTATACCGTGTCGCTTAGGCTTTTACGTCATGTTGTCAGAAGGGTCCTTTCGGCTTGTACCCAAAATAATGCACCATGTACGATTTTGACTTAACAATTATTTGAGTAGGTACAACTTATTGTATGACATTTTCATCCAAAATTCCTAATTCTCGACGAAGAAAATTGAAACACTCTTCGGCAAGTAGTTTTGTGAAAAAGTCTGCTAGCTGATGATTAGTATCAATAAACTCTAGATTAATAGTGCCCTGAAATTGATGATCACGCAGAAAATGGTGTCGAATTTCTATGTGCTTAGTGCGTGAGTGACATACTTGGTTCTTGGTCAGGTTAATTGCACTAGTGTTATCACAGAATATAGGTTTGTGCTTAAAAAGTAAATTATAGTCTTCAAGGATTTGCTTCATCCATAAAATCTGAGAACAACAACGTACTGCTGCGATGTATTCAACTTCTGTTGTGGATAGGGCTACAGAGTTTTGCTTCTTGCTAAACCAAAAGACTAAAGCTTTGTCTAACAAATGACACGTGCCGCTGGTACTCTTACGGTCAACTTTGCATCCGACAAAATCGGCATCGGAATATCCAATCAAGTCAAAGGATGTGGTCTTGGGATACAACAAGCCCACCGTAATAGTCCCTTTAAGGTATCGAAGGATACGCTTAACTACGGTCATGTGTGATTCCTTAGGGTTGGCTTGATAGCGAGCACATAGGCAAACACTAAATATGATATTGGGACGACTAGCAGTTAAATAAAGTAGACTACCAATTATACCTCGATACTTACGTTGATCGATTGGTTTGTCGCTTTTATCAGGTTCTAGTTTAGTTGTAGTAGCCATCCGAGTACTGATTGGTTTGATGTTGTCAAGATCAAACTTTTTCCACATATCCTTTGTGTACTTTGATTGGCTGATGAAGACTCCTTGTGAGTTTTGTTTGACTTGCAATCCAAGAAAGTAGTTTAGCTCCCCTATCATACTCATTTCGAACTCATTCTGCATATACTTGGCAAATTCTTAGCACAAAACCTCATTAGTAGACCCAAATTTGATGTCATCCACATAAATTTGCACTAAGAGAATGGTGTCATCAATAGATTTTATAAACAATGTCGTGTCAATTTTCCCTTTTAAAAAACCTTTGTCAAGTAAGAAAGTGCTAAGGCGTTCATACCAAGCTCGAGGGGCTTGTTTGAGGCCATATAGTGCTTTCTTAAGTTTGAAAACATGATCAAAAAATTTGTGATTTTCAAAACCAGGTGGTTGCTTTACAAACACTTCTTCTTTAATAAAACTGTTAAGAAAAGCACTTTTGACATCCATTTGAAAAGGTTTGAAATTTTAGAAATTTGCAAATGCACAAAGCATGCAGATTGATTCAAGTCCTACAACAGGAGCATACGTCTCATCATAGTCGATACCTTCTCTTGGTTGTATCCTTGAGCTACGAGACGGGCTTTGTTACATGTGACTAAACCGTCCTCATTGACTTTGTTACGAAAAACCCATTTAGTACCAATGATAGAATGATTAACAGGTTTAGGAACGAGTTCCCAAACTTGATTTCTTTCGAATTGGTTGAGTTCTTCTTGCATTGCAGATATCCAAAATTCATCAGCGGTGCTAGCTGTAGAGTCTTTAACTGATGATCGAGTACTTACTCCTTTTGATACCTCACCTATTACCAAGTTTTTCGGATGTGATGGTGTAAAGTGAAGCTTCTTTGGTAAGCCTTCCAGAGAACTGGTTCCAGGTGTTGTGTCCACGGGTGTAGAAGTTGATGGTTTGATATGTATGTCATCGTCGTCATCGGAAAGAGTAGCTGTACTATTATTCTCATGAAAGGTTACATTAGCAGATTCTTCAACAATCATAGAGCTTTTGTTGAACACTCTGTATCCTTTACTCTTGGCAGTATAACAAAAAAAAATACCTTCGTCAGCTTTTGAATCAAACTTGCCTAAGTTGTCTTTGGTATTTAGGATAAAGCAGCGACAACCGAACACTTGAAAATAGGAAATAGTTGGTGTTCTACCGAACCAAAGTTCATAGAGAGTTTTCTTCGAGATAGGTCGAATCGAAATCCTATTCAATATATGGCATGTTGTACTTATAGCTTCTGCCCAAAAATATTTTGGAAGTGAAAATTGATTCAACATGACTCTAGCCATATCGCCAAGAGTTCTATTCTTCCGCTCCACAATACTATTTTATTGGAGAGTTCTAGGACATGAAAATTCATTATTAAAATAATTTGAATCACAAAACTTTTTGAAATTGAAGTTTTCAAATTCGTCGCCATGATCACTTCAGATTCGAGTAATCATGAAGCCTTTTTCATTTTTAACATTTTTAGCAAAAACTTCGAAAACAGAAATGGTATCACTTTTGTTTGTAAGGAAGAAAACCCAAGTAAATCTAGAAAAATTATCAACAATTACAAAAGCATAGAGTTTTCCACCAAGACTGGCTACTCTACTAGGACCAAATAAATCCATATGAAGCAGTTGCAAAGGTCTAGTAGTACTTACAGAGTTGATTGATTTAAAAGAGGATTTGGTTGCTTTGTTTTTCTCACATTCGGCACATACCATATCATTCTTGAATGTAATGTCAGGTAGCCCTCTTACTAGCTTCTTGGTTGAAAGTCTTGATATGGTATCTATGTTTGCATGTCCAAGACGCATATGCCATATTAGTCTTTCATCCTTGTGAGCGTAGAGGCATCTTCCTGCATTGTTAGTATCTCTAGACAGATAGAATATATATATATATATATATATATATATATATATATATATTTATATATATATATATATATATATATAATCTTCTCTTAACCCTTCAAAAGCGATGTCTCCAGATGATCTATCATATATGTAGCATTTAGTTTTACCAAAGTTAATATCATATCCATGATTAGCAAGATGACTAATGCTGAGCAAGTTATGCTTTAACTCTGTCACTAAACATACATCCTTAATGACGGAAGAAGGAGGATGACCAATAGTACCGTTACCTATGATATAACCTTTCAAATTATTGTCGAAGGATACATATCCTTCCCTCTTCATCGATAGTGTTGCAAAAAGATTTGCTTTTCCGGTCATGTGTCGCGAGCACCCACTATCGAGAATCCACTTTCTTCTAGAGGATGAAGGAAGGTCCACCTACACCACGAGTAGATGCGACCTTTGGTACCCAAATCTTTGAGGGTCCTGAAAGGTTAGTCTTCGGTACCCATGCATATAGTCTTAAATCAACCAGTCTTCTAATTCTACATTGTGGTAAAGTGCGTCCATGTTTACCACAGTAGTGACATGTAGCATGTATGTTCGTGTTAGGTGTAGGATAATAGTGATGTCTATGAGTTTGTCGTGCTGCATGAGAATGTGTGTTCATAAAAGCATGTCTATGTCTGCCATGTGTATGTGTGGGTATTTTTTGTGCTGCATGTGAATAAGTGTACATAAAGGCATGATTATGAGCAGCATGAGTATATGTGTTTTTCTTGTGACGTGTGTTCTTGTGTTGGACAATCTTTTGTCTTCTGTACGTGTTGTGACTATGATACTGGGTTTGAGGCTGAGCATCTTATTTCTCCAGTTTGATCTCTAATCTTTTAGAGGCATTGCACATATCATCATACTTGGCAGTCAATGCATAAATTCTTATAGCAGCAATATTATACTTTTTTTGCTTGTCTAAGAGTTCTTTGTTGAGTGCTATAATATCACGTATTTGTTTCTCAAAATTCGGCATCGTCCAAGCTTAATTTAAGCTTGGATACCTCCTCAGTGTTATCCGTGGGTGGTGTGTCTCTAACATTATCAAGTAAACATGAAAGTCTATGAATTTTAACTTCATGAGTCTTGATCTTATCTTTACATGTTTATACTGTTAAGTAACTTCTTGTGATCTTCAAGTAAGTCACTAAAAGCATCTCCAAGTTCATCAAAGGTAAAGTCATCAAGAGGATCATTTGTTACCTTTTCGGACGTTGCCATTAGGCAGGCGTTTGTTGTATCTTGGGGAGAGTCCTCTTCTTCTTCTGAGTCACTGGCTTCTATCTCGTACCAGATACTTATATTGGCATACTTTCGAGAGGTTAGCCTCTTGTACGATCTTTCATATCGGATTCCTTTCTTTGTTGTAGGGCAATCTTTTTTGACATGCCCCGTCTTCTTACAGCCGAAACAGATAGGCTCTTCGTCGTCCTCTTTGTGTTGTTCCTTCTTTCTTTGGTTGAAACAAAGAAACTTCTTAAAATTTTGGACCATGAGTGCTTGATCATCACCTTCGGAGTCATCGTCGTCCGTTTCTTCTGGAGCAGCCTTTCGGCGATGAGCTCTTAAAGCAATTTCTTTTTCCCTTGGAGCCGCTTCTTCAAAGTCTTTGAGATCAAGCTCATGTGTCATCAGCTTGCCCACCAAAGTTTCCAGAGACATGGTGGTGAGATCATTGACTTCGATGATTGCCGTGGCTTTGGGGTTCAAGTTCTTCGTTAGTCCCCTTAGCACCTTGCGTATCTTCTCATGGTTGGAGTAGTCATTATCGAGGAAAGATAGAGGATTGGTGAGGTCGAGGAATCTAGTGATCATTTGTTTGATCATCTCATTAGGCTTTATCTTGAATGCTTCGTACTCTTGTGTTAGATGGCTGATTTTTGATTTTTTTTAACCTGTGTGGTTCCTTCATGGGTCACCTCCAGAAGCTTCCATACTTCGTGTGAGGTGGAGCTTGTAGAGACCCTGTTGAATTCGGTTCTGTCTATAGCACAGAAGAGAGCATTAATAGCCGTAGCATCGAGACTAGCCTGTTTCTTTTCTTGGTCAGTATATTTGTTATAGGGTTTATCTATGAGATTCCCCTCAACAACAATTCTAGCAGGCTTCTCGTAATCATCTGTGACTAAGGTCCATAAATCAAAGTCTAGAGACTTTAGATAGAAACTCATTCTGGTCTTCCGTCGCTACGTCAAGTCCGTCACTATGCTGTCGTAGAGTTGTCACAAAGTTGTCCAGATTTCGTGCTGCCTAGAATTTCACGCTTCCATGGCAATGAATTAGCGACGAAATTTATCCGTCGCAAAGCCGTCGCTAAATTTTTGAACCATTTAATTCGAATCGATGGGGGGGTTTTCATTCCCCCTTCGAACACTCTCTCTCTAACTCTCCTCAAGACCCCGCACCGACGTCCGACGTGTGCTGACGAGCCCTCCCCCCCATCCGACGTGCCCGCCGCTGATGAGCCCCCCTCTCTCAGGTACTACTCTCTCCTCTCTCTCCCTTCTTAGGGTTCGGGTTATGGTCTGGGGTTGGGGTTAGGGTTAAGGTTAGAGTCTGGGGTTAGGGTTAGGGTTAGGCTTAGGGTCTGGGGTTAGGGTTAGGGTTCGGGTCTGGGGTTGAAGCATATAAGGTTGTAAACTATGTATAAGGTTGAAGCATATTAATAATTTGATCTATTGCATGAAGCATAATAAGGTTGAAGCATGTAAGGTTGTAATCCAATCAATAAGGGTGTAAAATCATGTAAAAGAAGAAATTTGATCTATTGGATGTAAACCAATCAGTAAGGGTGACTACTATTTCATTTAATTTAAAAACTACTAAGAAATAACACTAGAAATACTTATAATTATGCCTTGATGTATAAAATATTTTTTAAATATTAATAATTTATTAATAATTATTTGTTTTCCGATACCAAAAATTCGATACTCCGATTCGAAACCGCCGATACTACCGATATCGCCGATACCGATACTCATAGGAATGGTCCGATACCGATTCCGATACCGATACTCAGTGTTCTAAATGGCGGCCACCTAGCCCGCCTAGGAATGGTCCGATATCGCCAATACCGATACTCATTGGAATGGTTCGATATCGATACTCATAGGAATCGAACCATTCCTATGAGTATCGGTATCGGCGATACTACCGATATCGTCGATTCCGATACTCATAGGAATGGTCCGATTCCGATACCGATACTCAGTTTTGCCCAAAACTGTTTTGTAAGCATTATGGGCCTATTGTTCACTTTTACAAAACTAAAACTTTATAAATTTTTGTTCTACAACTTAGTTATACATAGAACACCGTTAAAATATGCATATTATGCGAAAAACAGTAATAAAATAGTAAAAAATGTTCAAAATGTATTGACCGCCTATTCGGCATCTAGGCGGTAAGCGGGCTCTCTCCGCCGCGCACCCGCCTACCACCATTTAGAACCTTGCCGATACTGCGAACCTTGGTATAGAGTGAGTATCCTAGAAGTATATAGGATATCTTAGTACTAGCTAGGTAAGTGCTGGAAATTAAATTTACTTATGCCAAGTCTTTTGGGCCTATCAGAGTTATAGATTTTTTCGGAAATCTAGTATGACGCTGATTGCCTCAAAAGGCTTGTATAAGTAAGAGTGTATAGAGTGAGTATCCTAGTAGTATATTGTAGTACCTAGAGTGTATAGAGTGAGCCTCCCTACTCCTCTTCTTCTCATTTGGGTCATGTGGCCTCATATTCCGCATCATATGATATCCAACTCAACCAAAGCCTAGAGAAGTATGTAAATATTAATATTAACCAAGGTTCACAGTATCGGTATAGGAATCGGTATCACCATGAATCTCATGGCTTCCTCTACCAGAGCATAATGTAAAACCAAACGTGAAGCAGAGCCAATCGAATTTTTTTTACTTCTAATGTTTTGAATATTAAGCTCTGCTTTACGTTTGGTTTTACATTATGCTCTGGTAGAGGAAGCCATGAGATTTATGGTGATATCGATTCCGATACCGATACTGTGAACCTTGGTTAATATTAATATTTTCACACTTCTCTAAACTTTGGTTGAGGTGGATATCATATGATGTGGAATAGGAGGCTGAGAGAGTCGAATCAGAAGCAGGGAAGTAGAGGGGGGTCAGAGAGGGGGCCTTCTAGATAAGCAGAGGAAGTAGAGCGATGAAGTAGAGGGGGGTCGGTATCGAACTATCCAATCTGCGATAGATCATTACTTCATTGATCGTACATGGATGTACAAACGGCAACACAAGAGCAGAATTGGTGTGAGTGACGATTTTAGGGCAGGCGTGGAAGTGTTTATTAAGTATGCCATGAGCAAAGCTCATTACATGGACGGTAAAAAAATCAATTGTCCATGTGGCAATTGTCGCAATAGACGTTACGAAGAAGTGGTGACTGTGAGAGATCATTTGACCCATAAGGGTTTCGTACGTGATTACGGACTATGGTCATCGCATGGTGAACTATAGGCGGAAAGGCAAGCTGTGTTTGTTGCGGACGCTGTTACTTCTGCTTTTCATGAGGATACTGCAACGGATTTTGTCATCAAAGACGACGTAGGCTCTGTTGATTATGGAGACCTGCAAATCCTTGCACGAGAGATAGTGTATGATGCAGCGGGGCCTAATTTTGATCCGGAGGATCCTAATTCCGAGGCAATAGAGTTCTATGATATGTTTAAGGATGCAGATACTCCTCTATAACCTGGTTGTGAGACTCATTCTGAATTGTCAGTGACGATGCGGTTGTTGAACATAAAGTCTGATTTTAACTTACCGCAAGCTTGCTATGATCTGATCACACAACTAATCAATGAGGTGTTACCAAAGGAATCGAAAGAGCTTCCAAAAAACCTCTACATCAAAGAAAAGATAAAGGATAATCCAAAAGCAAGATAAGACATAGCCGAGATATGCAACTGTCCTCATCTAAACTTGATACAAAGGGGAGCTGGTGGACAACTAACTAAGCCGATAGCGCAATATATATTAAGCAAGGAAGATAGATTAATAATCTGTAAGTGGATATCTACTTTAAGATTTCTCGACGGCTATGTGTCGAATTTGTCTAGATGCGTTGATCTCAATGAACGCAAGCTAACGGGAATGAAGAGTCACGATAGCCACATGTTTATGGAAAGATTACTGTCCATTGCTTTGAGAGAGTTGTTTCCTTCTGTTGTATGGGTTCCGTTGACCGAGGTATCTATATTCTTCAGGGACATTTGTTCAACTAAGTTGACGGTGCAACATATGGTTGAACTTAAGGAGAAGACTGTCTTAACAATTTGCAAGCTGGAGAAAGTATTTCCACCGGCCTTCTTCGACTGCATAAAGCATCTACCGATTCATCTACCATACGAAGTCCGTGTCGGTGCATCTGTTCATTATCGATGGATGTACCCATTTGAAAGGTAAACAAACATCGATATAAATTAAGTGGATTTTACAATTCATTGTTAATTCAAGATAATTTGTCTCTCTAGGTACCTACACCATCTAAAGAAAAAAGTTGGCAACAAGGCTCATATAGAGGCTTCGATATACGAAGCATATTTTATCGAGAAGGTATCAAACTTCTGCTCCATTTATTTTGATACTCATGTCTAGACAAATCAAAATAGACCTCAAAGGAATGGCGAAGACGTTGAGGATGTAGGCATATTCAATGTAAGGGGCAAGCCTATTGGGGCTAATAAGAAACGGTGGTTGACTGACGGTAAGTTTGAGGCAGCTTCCCTATATGTCTTGTTAAATTATGACATACAAGAAGTGAGAGATTTGGAGAAGTAAGTGACTACACTTACATTCGTTATAATCTCTAATTTGGTGAAAGAAATATACAGACTCATTATTATTCTCTCTATCAGTGTATTTAGAAATGAAGTCAAAATGAGGGTATATATATATCTTGTGATTAATTAATTATTAATTATTCTTTAATCTACCATTTTTCTAATTACTTGATATTTGAATTTGTATGTCAGTTGATGTTCTGGTGGCCCCTCCATCGGAGATCATCAAGACCTACAAAAAAGTCGTCGGAAAGAAGCTACGGGACGCGAAGGATGACATCCGCAGTGGGAGAAAGGTCTGGCTCCTGGAGGACATCTATGAGCAGATGCTTGAAAAGATGAATACGCCTGAGTTCAAGAATAAATAGGAAAAGGCGAAGGCGAATCGACAGGCAGCGGGTCTGCATACGGGGTGATCGAGTCCCCACGCAGCGACGTTTGGAGATCTGGTGAGATATCGAAAAAAACTTTATTTTTTTAATTACTTGATATCAAAAAAAACTTTATTCTATGAATGTTTCGTACGCAGGCGACAAAGACGGCAAAGGAGGGAAAAGATCCATGCTCGGTCACCTTGGACGATGTATTCGATAGTATGCATAGGAGGAAGAAGGGCGGTAACTTCGTCGACAAAATGGCCGAGCAGACTCATGTAAGTATTTAAGTTTATGAGATTTATGTTATAGAATTGTAAGTAGTTTAGTTTATAATTTTTGTGACAATAGTGTGAGGCCTTAGGATTTAGACTATAACTTACGAAAACTCATAGTAAACTAAACACATTCATTGGATAGGCTAAGTATCGTGCGACCATTAGCACGATTGAGCCCACTCCTCCCGAGGGAATCGACGAATCAACGTCTACCCAGTCATTCTCTTCGATGAGCGCTCGCTTGGATGACTTGTTCGTACAAGCTGCCGACGGAATAGGGAAAGGTGGGTGCGTCTACGACGTCGAATCTATAGCACCGTTGCAGATGACTTCGAGACTTATACTGCCGCCAACGAGGATGTGAGGACACAGCTTAGGACTCTAACCTTGGTGGTGATGTCCATGCGGGAGGTGATGACCCGGATGGCATCGTAGTACCCGGGTTCTTCTGCTGCTCCGGGTCCTTCTGCTCACGGTCTATCGGATGGTACCGGTCCTTCTTCCGTCAAACATGTTTCTTTTGATGCTGCTGCCACTTTTCTACCGGCTTCTTCTACGATTGCTCTCCTTTACCTGATGTCGTCGGCAGATCTACGCCGAGTTCCACAGCAGATATTTGATGGTCTGCCGGCTCACATCATTCAGAAGTATCTTCATAGAGCGCAGCAGGCACCATCAGCCGATCCAGGTGATCTTTTCTAGTTTTTTTTGTATTTTTAATGTATCAGAATTTGGATAATCCGTCGCTATTATGGATATTTTGTTCTGTTTGTGGATTGTTGTGATTATGGATAATTTGGATAATTTTAAGTTATTGTGGATTGTTGTGATTATGGATATTTTTGATATTTATGGATTGTTGTTATTATGGATATTTTGTTCTGTTTGTGGATTGTTGGATAATGATTAATTGTGTGATTTTGTTAATAATTAATTATATAAATAGGATGCTGTGAATTCAGGATTTTTTTGTTGAAATTTTTTTTCCAGTTAGCGACGGACTACTGACGGAATGTCGACGCTCGGATAACGTCACTAAGCTTCTGGAAAAAAATTTTCCAGTTAGCGACGGACTACTGACGAAATTCCGTCGCTAAGCTTCTGGAAATTTACATATATCCTGTTAACGATGGATAAGCGACAGAAAATCCATCGCTGAGCTTTTGGAAATTTACATATATCTAGTAAGCGACGGCATACGGACAGAATAGTGACAAAATTTCTGTCGCCAAGCTTCTGGAAATTAACATATATCCATATAGCGACGGACTAGCGACCGCATGGCGACGGAGATATCCGTCGCTAAAATGTCGCTATAGCGTATCAGAAAATTTTTGATACGCAAATTTTGACGGGGGTACGTCGGTAAGCCGTCGCTAAGTTGTCGAATATGTTCGACGGGAATTCGTCGCTAATCCGTTGAAATAGTCCATCGCTAAGTTGCCGCTACGCGACTGTCGCATTTCCATCATGTTTTCGTCGAAGCTTCGACTATCTAGCGACGGATTTTTTTAGCGACGAGTATTTTACCAACTGCACCATTTGGTCGAAAATTCGTCGCTAATCCGTCGCTAATTTTATTTAACGACGGATTCGTCCGTCGCCAATTGACTATTTTTTGGTAGTGCAAAGCACACGACTACACTATCCGTACCACAATCCAAGTCATCTAGTACTCCAAAACTTAACCATGGCTAAGGCCTTCTATAATAATACCAATTTAATTAAAAATACTTATAAATTCCAAAAATCCCCATTTAAAGAAAATAAATAATAAAAACATAATTCAAAAATTCAGAGGTGCTACATACATTCTGGATCTAATTTTTCTCAAAAAATGGATAGAATTCATTACTCACAATTTGTGGGTTATTGTCATGGACAATCCTCGGAGGTAGTCCGAAAAGGTAAATAATATGGTATTTAATAAAAGTGATCAAATTAGAAGTCTTTACTTAAACAAGCGGTATAGCTTCCACCCATCTGGAGAAGTAATCGGTTATCGCTAGAATGGACTGATGTCCTCTAGAAGATGGAGGACCGATAGGTCCAATGACGTCCATTTTCCAAGCTTCAAAAGGCCATGATGCGGCCATTGGGTGCAAAAACTCCAAAGTTTGATGTATCGTCACCATAAATTTGACATGATTTACACTTTCTTGTATAGTCTGTTGCGCCATCGACCATAATGGGCCAATAATAGCCCAAATGCCTTAATAGGTCCTGTAACTTCGGACCAGGTTGATGGACACCACAAGTAACGTCATCAGCTTCATGAAGGGCATGTATAGCTTCTTCTTCTGATAAATATCATAGAAGGAGCTCGTCGTATGAACTTTGATACAACATTTTGGTGGTTGATCATAAAATAAGCAAAGAGAATGTCTCTTTAATGAAATAGCCTTTTTTGGATCGTCGAAGGGAATCCCATAAACAACATAATCTATAAATAGGAATCTCCAATCTTTAGGATCAATATACACAATTATTGAATAGCTTTGTTGAACATCCAAATTGTTCTTTGTGCAAAATAACTCTCGACCAATCACTATGATCGACATCTGGGTGTTGACTGGAGTAGCAAGTGACACTGCCAAACTAGCAAGAGCATCTGCTTTGTATTGTCCAATCGAGGGACATATTCGATAAAGAATCCCAAAAGGTAGTAGTTACCTCAAGAGTTGCTTGATAATACGTGTCACGACCCGTACCCAGAATCAGGGCATAAGTATGTGGGTACATCCAGCCTACGCTGCACCATTAGCGATAGAATGTTGTCATGGTCAACAACACTATCTATCAACATCTCATGAATATATATATATATATATATATATATATATATATATATATATATATATATATATATATATATATATATATATATATATATATATATATCAACCTGTCAATGATATCTTATCTCCAAAGGAGGCAATATAATGAGAACATTCATACCAATCATAGAAAACTATAAGGAAGATAATGGCACGTTAATGACATAAAGATATAAAATGATAATCTTGTAGGAACATTGAGCACCTCTAGAGGGGGGTAAATAGAGTGCGTGTGTGTAGCAAAATAAAAATCACAACTTAAAAACTATTTATGGCAGTAATAAAACTAACATGAAGTAGGCAATATAAAAGTAAATACATAATATAAACAAGTTCAGAGAAGCAAACACAAACACAAACATCAAGGATTATATTAGTTTTCCACTGAGTAGACTAGTCTAGTCTCGAGTACTCTAGCTTGATTTGAATCCACTATCTCGTAAAACACAAGCTTTGAATTCGAATCACTTGCAGCTCCTTACAACACATGTTTTTTTAGCCGAAGAGCACTACTTCAACTTGTAAGCCTTTAATCTGAAGGACTTACTGACTTCACACTTGATTGAATAATGAGAATGTTTTCGAAGCTATTTAAAACTCGAAACAACTTCTAAATCAAGACCACACTAGCATAGAGTTGGCTGTGGGTTGTAGACTTGGTAGATAGAAAGGTTAAAGCTCAGGTAGAACTCTTGAATGATAGAAGAAGAAAGAATAAGTGAGTTGAAATGAATGGATTTTTTTGTCTATTTATAAGGGTTCTAGGGACCGAACTCGGGACGAGTTCGGTTCCTTAACGTTCAAAAAATTGAATCTTCGGTCTGAGTTTGGTTGCCCTATGAATAATTAGGTCACAGTGTAGAATGTTTTAGATTTTTGTCTCTTTGAACTAGGTTGGCCATTTGGTTTGTGGACTGAACAATAGGTAGGATTTTTGGTAGTGGGGTATATGAAGCCAACCAAGTGTTAGCACGACTCATTTCACATATTGTCCTACAAAAGAAAGATAAAATATCGAATAAAATATAAAGATATAAGCACTTTCATGAAGCCTTTCTTCTGACATTTGAGCAGACTTGAAGAAGCTTTTTTTCTTAACGGCAGTTGTTCAAAGATAAATAGATCTGGAACCCACGAGTGCCAGGCCCCGGATAGATCGTTAGGCGGTTCAAAGAAATCTTCTTCTACAATACCGTCTTTGGCCCATCATTAATTCTTTATTTCATGTCCTGGTTTGATCATACTTACTTTTTTTCTGCAAGTACATGTTAGGCGAACAAAATGGTATAACAGTATGATAAATTTAATTTACAGTAGGACAATACTAAGTTTAAGTAGCAATATGATAGTGATTACATGAATATCTGTGACATCATTATGTTAAACTTAATTGATTAGCCATATTCAAAAACACGATATAATCATTGGGCTAACAAATCCAAGAGAAGACTAGAAACATGTATTCCAAATCCACATCAAAGTCTATGGGTCTATTTATCTCAACGTAAACATAAGTCTCAGATAATAATAACATCCCAAAGTCTCAAAATTAAGCTGGAGACAAATCTAGTAATAATAGCTAACTAGCTAAGTCACTACTGGTGGGGCCTCCTCAATGGGCACTAGCTTTAATGGAGGCTCCTGGATAAACTCCTCATCCCCTTCGGGTCCATAATAAGTAGGACAAAAGCCCTCAAGATCCTCTGAAAAATATTATGCAGTCAGGATTTGGAGCGAAGTATATAAACTAGCAGCAGTTCCATTAAATTGACAAAAACTATAAAGACAATAAGTAATGAAAATACATGATGGAAAAGTAATACTGATCAATGAGAAAATAAGAAAATAGGTAATAATGTCATAGGCAATAATATATTGTAAGTAATCATGTGACCGAATGTGTCGATAGGTAATAACTGGAATAAAGCATGTACTATTAAAATATGCCTTGAAATATTAGTTTATTATGTGATCGACTTGGGATAAGATCAGGCTATTCCATATGACTGGCTATGCACAAGTATAGTAATAGATAAGGCCAGTCATATATGGAAAGCTATACACAAGTACAAGTATGATCAGGCTACATCCTACATGAGTGAGGGTGAGCTATGCACAAGTATTTTGGGTATGATCACATAATCTACCAATTTTACACCATCCCTGACTAGTACAATCGATCCAGTCACAACTTTTCATGACATGTATCATCAAACACTAGCATGTGTATCATCGTATCAGGAATCAAGTATAACACTACAAGCTGATATCATAGAAATTATCAAGATAATGAAAACTGTCAAAGAATATACTCGCATGTGGTCTTGAGCAACGAGTGTGGATCGATGTCCAAAGTGGTGTCACAAGGACGTAAATATGAAATATCAATGTTAATTAGTGTTTTAGAGTGATAAATATTGATATCTAAATTAAATTGTGATTACTAAGTCAATTCTAGGTCAATACCTCGTTTCTAGAGTCACACTAGGTCAATACCTTGCTTCTATGGTCAAACAAGGTCATTTCTAGGTCATACCTAGTTTCTAGGTTCATACCCACATAGGGATACAGATACTAGGTACCCTCCATACATATAAACTCATATAATTAAATAACTTAACTCATTTGCCCATTTACCCATAAATACACATGTATCAATATCCTACCTATACCATGTATGGACTTGCACCTATATCTTTGGTTTACCAAGATACCTCATGCCTATCCTATATTATAGCCATATGTTACCTAGGTATGCCCAACTATCTATTACCTATGGTTTATCTACATTATCTGTACACAAGTACCCAAATACCCATGGTACACTCACATACCCATTTCCTATGCTAAACCTATTACCCATGCTTAGCCTATAATATTCCTAACCAAACATTACCTATACCAATATCCTATTACCTGAACACATATCCTATTACCCAATATTGCTACTAAAAACCCACACTCCTACATACTATAGTGGTATTGACTTATCTTGCGCGCTTACAATCCTACACTACTTGCCCTCACATAAATCTGCACAGTTTGCAGGGAAAACTGCAGCTGCTCCTTGGCTATCTGCTGCTACCCTGCTTCCAAATGCAGCTAGCTGCATTGCTAGCATGCTGTAGTGTCTACTACTCTACAGCACAATGCCTCATGCCGTAGAAACTACTTCTATAAAGGGTGATCCTGCTGTTGTTGCTTGTCTAGCCTATATGCTGCTACTATTGTAGTTGATGCTTGGTGAGGCAAGGCTCCAACAATATGCTGCTATCAAGCTCCCTGCTACTGCTTTGTGCAAGCAGCAAAGATGTTAATGTTATCTCACCTTAATGCTTCTGCTACTAGGCTAACTAGCTGCACGTAGCTGCTACATTCCCCTCGCCTTCCAAACTATACCTATTGTCCAATGCATTTGCACTTCACTACTGTTTCTCCCTCTCCCCATTAGCTGCTATGGCTACTGCAGTTGTTACTGCGCTTCCTCATCCCAACACACACACACTGTCATGTAGAGTTCCCACATATGTGATTGACCCTCACATACCTCTATGTCTATACACACACGTCTACCTACCTATATGGATACACACCCTCACATATCTATATAAATACAAAGACATTCATAGGTAGATAGATACACACACATATAGATACCTATGACACACAATACATAGACACATGACTCACACATACATGTACAATATAAAACACATGGTGTGCACCACACTAGTATCTCATCGATACTCCGATACTCTCGTGATACGCCCAAGATACATATATCAAACCTTGTCCGACTCTATCCAAATCACATGAGCATGTCTAAAATAATAATTAGAGACTAATTAGAATAATATCTAGCTAATACAATCTTTCATATAGATTGTGGTTTATGTGCCACAAGTGTCGGAAGGAAAACCTCCAAAATGACTCCGTGTTATACCGTATCCCGATACGACCTACTCATATCCAATTATGGACACGCATCTAGTCTTATACGACTAACATAAGTCTATGTAGATCAAACTTACGAAATGACAAACACTTGGTACACCAATCTCAGATTTCCTCCAAATTGTACACAAAACATAATGTAACTTCCACATAAAGAGTCATTAGAGCCTAGGTCTTCCTCCTATAGGTAGTCCTAGTCCATGGGCGGGTTCCTAATGGTAAAATGCTTTCATTAAAGTGTAGAAAAAAGGAAAAATTAGATATATACCTACTAGGAGATGGATTTCCAATGCAAAGTCCGATGGACATGATTCAGACATGGACTCCTAGCTAATAGCCTACTCCACTAGTGCTTCTAGCTACCAAGCTTCTATACTTCTCCCAGGAATGGAAATAAAGTGGATTTGGAAGGAATTAAAGGAAATTTGATAAGGAAAATATTAATTTGGGGACGAACACCTAAAAAAAAATTAATGGTACAATTGAAGAGGAAAAGAGAGTGCTCTCTCTCTATATATATATTTAGGGTCAGCCAAGTCTCTCCCCTTCATGCCAAAGTAAAATGTCCAATATGCCCCTCTAAATTGTTTTGATGGCTAAATTAATTAATAGAAGCTTCTAATTCTAATTTGGTAATTAATCTAATCCTTATTTATTAAATGGAATGTCTCAATGGAGTCTAATTGGGTCTAGTCTAGAGTGTTGGTCCAAGTGTCATGATAAATCTAACCAGGTTCACAAATGAAAGATCCAATAAATAGGCTAACCGACTAAATAATATAACTGTCACTATAATTAAATAGATAATTATGCATAATACATAATAATGCAAAATGACAAAAATAATCCTATATATCTAGAATTATGGTAGTTACAAATCTACCCTCCTTAAAAATAATTTCATTTGCAAAATTAAAAATGAAACTAGCACCAGCACAAAATTAGAACAAGTAGATATATACCTCAAGGTTCGAATAGATAAGGGTACCACTCGCGCATGTCGTCCTCCCTTTCCCAGGTAGACTCACCCGGAGAGTGATGCTTCCATGCGACACGAACCAAGGGAATAACTTGGTTCTGGATCACCTTTTCCCAACGATCCATAATCTCTATTGGCTGATCTAGATAGCTGCCAGTCGGGGCCCACCTCTATCTCGGAGTGGTCCAATACGTGACTAGGATCCACTACGTACCATCTCAACTACGACACGTGGAACACGTTGTGAACTCCCTTTAGTACAGGCGGCAAGTCTAGTCGATAGGCTACTGCAGTAACCTTCTAAAGAATACTGAAAGGTACGATGAACCGTGGACTAAGCTTCCTACCTCAACCAAAGCGAATCATGCCCCATGTCCGAAGAATCCTCAGGAGCACCAGATCACCATCCTATCACAAAATAAGTCCTCAACACTAAATCTAAGGCAACAATCACACGCAAGAACAATCTAAAGAATTAAAACTATACCTCAAACTCCAAAGGTCTTTGGTGGCTATCGGCCCAATGCCGTTGTGTGTCCTGCACCACCAGAAGTCTATCTCTAATCAAATTAACCTTCTTCGCTGCATCCACAACCATGTCCGGGCCAAGCAAGGCTCTCTGTGTAATATTGTTCCAAGGCAAGGGAGTGTGACATCTTCGACCATATAGAGCCTCAAATGGTGACATTTTTATACTGGCCTGATAGTTGTTGTAAGCAAACTCTATTAAACGGAGATGGTCCTCCCAAGAACCCTTAAAATCTAGCACACAGGTGCGAAACATATCCTTCAGAGTCTAAATAGCCCTATCTAACTGTACATCCATTTAAGGGTGATATGCGGTACTGAACTTGAGCTGAGTGCCCAAACTAGCCTGCAAACTCCTCCAAAAGTGAGAAGTGAAACGACTATCCTGATCCAAGACTATGCTCATAGGACCCCCGTGCAACCTGACGATCTTTCTCACATATATCTCTGCTAGCTTCTCCATAGACAAACCCACTTGAAAGGAAAAAAGTGGGCCGATTTAGTCAACCTGTCAATGATGACTCAAATCGCCTCTTTCTCTCATGCAGATCGTGGAAGTCCTGTCACAAAATCTATAGTAATGTGTTCCCACTTCTACTCTGTAATGGGTAATGGCTGAATCAATCCACCTGGCCTTTATCTCTCTGCTTTCACCTACTCGCACACTAAGTATCTGGATACGAAGTGTGCCACTTCCCATTTCGTGCCATACCACCATACGTGCTCTCTTCGATCCATATACATTTTGTTAGTACCAAGATGCATGGAGTACTGAGAACGATGTGCTTCCAGTAAAATCTTCTCCTATAGCTCTTCGCTAGGCACACATAATCTAGCACCATGTCACAAGGAACCATCCTCGATAATAGAAAAATATCCAAAAATCCTACATGACCCTGAACTCTGATGATCTTCAAAGTCATAGCATCAAACTGTGTCGACTTGATCATGTCCATCAACTCTGACTAAATCTGCAAGCCCCATATCTGTATATCCATCCCCGGAACTACTACCTCGATACCCAAGCTCCCCATATCTGCCAATAAGTGACATTTTACTATCAAGTACATAGCTACCGGATACCTGTTCAAGGCATCGACGACTACATTGACCTTTTCTGGATGGTACTACAACAAAATATCGAAGCCCATCAGCTCCGACCACTGTCTCTGATTCATGTTTATCTCTTTCTAAGCGAACACGTACTTCAAGTATAAGCCCCATAATTTTTGGAATTTATTTTTAGTTATTTTTATTTATTTAATACGAGTATTTTAATAGTAAAATATGTTGGCCCAATGATTGTATCATGTTTTTGAATATGGTTAATCTGTTAAGTTTATCATTTCATTATCGCTAATCTTCATACCATCACTATAGCAATTCTACTTCTACTTATATATATGGTGATATGTGCCTATTGTTTTACATATTAGTGATACTAGTTTTCATTATGGTATCACTAATACTTATGCTATCACTATTATAAGCATTGTCCTAATATGCCTTAAACTTGATACATTGTATATTGCTTTGTTCGTCTAACATGTACTTGCAGAAAAAGTAATAAACAAGATCGAACATGGACATATGCAAGAAGAAATCAAGATGGGCCAAAGACGATGGTCTCCCACAAGATTTTTTTTAAACCACCTGACGAAATCTCCGGAACCACGCACTCAGGGGTTCCGCTGACCGTCAAGGAAGAAACTGCCATCAAGGAAGAAGCCAATATCTATCAAGGAAAGAAGCCAAGCCAAGCCATCATCATTTCAAGACTCTGCAGAAGCCTGCTCCTACTACAGTATATTTGGAGTCTGTAATGAGTCTTAGGAATCAATGTAAACACAAGAAATAGATGGCAAAATCCAAAGCTAGGGTAGAAAATAACCCAGGACAATCTTCGAAATCCTGGCAGATAATCCGACGGATCTCCGCGAAAATTCAACGGGAGATCCGAATGGTCGGATTATCCGACAAAAAATTACAGAATTCTGGCAAATTTTCTGCCATATGACCGTTTGCATTCCAACGGTCGGATTTTACGAATGATTGATCCCAACAGCTCTATTTATAGCCGTTGGACTATACAGGCGGATGATCCGGCGGATTTTCGCAGACATCCGGCAGATGATCCGTCAGCCTTTGAAAGTTGTATTATTGCACTTTCCTTTGCTTTGGTTATAAATAGCCTTGAACCCCTTCAAGCAAGGTTGATGCTTTAAGCCTAAAAATTCCTAAACCACCAAAGCTTATCCACATACAACTCTACAAAGCTTTCATTTGCCATCCACAAATTGTGTTAGAGTTATTGAGTTGAAAAGTAAGATCTTTATCCTATTGTAAGGAGATCAAAACCTAGTGAGAAAGGTTAAAGTTGGAGAGTCTTTATATCCAAACTCTCGGTTGAAGTTGGAGAGTCTTCGGATCCAAACTCTCGGTGTAAAGTCGGAGAGCCCTTCGGATTAAAGCTCTTGTGTGTTGAAGTTGGCGAGTTCTTCGGATTCAAACTCGTATTGAAGTTGGCAAGTTCTTCGGATCCAAACTCGTGTGTAACTATTTACTCAAATAGTAGATTAAAACCGAAAAGGGTTCCGGGACTGGAGTGCCTCTTGGGAGGATACTAGGATATATCGTGTGTCGGTATTGTTATTGTTCTTCTCTTGCACTTATATTTTTAAATTGTACATTAGCTTGTGCTAAGTACTTGATTAGTTAGCTTGACCCCATTCACCCTCCCTCTAGGGTTACTACAATTGGTATCAGAGCAAGGACTCTATTGTTAGGCTTAACATCCTTAGAGTAGATCCTTGTTAATTTTTCTATGGCATCGTATTCCTCCTACTCCGATAAAGAGGATTTTATTTCTAGTAGCATAGACAATCTTGTTTCTTCTAAATGCAAGAAATGCTCTAAGTGGAAAGCCATGGCTAAACAATCCTTAGAGATTCTTGACAACCTTCATTCTACAAATGAAGAACTTTCAGAAAAGGTTATTCATTTAGAAGAATCTATTAAGTTTTTGAGAAATAAAAATAATGACTTATTATCTAGACTTGATTCTCAAAACTCATCTTGTGTTTCTTTAAAGAGTTTGAATGAGGTTTTAATTTTGAAGATTAAATCTCTTTCCTCATCAATAGAAGATCTCAAGACTCAATCACATGAGTTATCTTATTTGCATGATTCTTCTATTGATGCTTTAAAGAAACAAAATGATGCTTTTATCTCTAGAATTGCTTTATTTGAAAAAGAGAATTATGCCTTAAATGCTAAATTTGATTCTCTTACTTGTTTGCATGATGATTTGCTATTAGAACATAATATTCTTAAAACCAAATCTTTCCATGCTCACTCTAGAGACATTCATCATTCTAGTATGTCACATGTTCATAACCATGCTCATTCTGATACATGTGCACACACTAGCATTAGATGCTTCTATTGCTTTCGCATTAGACACATGAGCTTTACATGCCCTATTCGTAGGACCTTCACTACCAATGCTAGAGTAAGTGCTATATGGGTCCCTAAAGCTAATAAATATGGATCCAAGTTTATCTGGATACCAAAGTCTTCATCTAATATTGTAGGTGAAGCTTCTTGTATCGGGACATAGCACCGAGGAGCGTGTTGGTGGTTGCAAAGCTCAAAGGTCATCTTCCAAGCAATTGCACCAACACAAGCGTGGCCACTGGAGCCACTTTGGTAACATGCTAATCGTTTCTCTTTAAATTGTTTATATTTGTAGAATCTAGCATGTTTCTCTTGATATCTTGCTACTAGCTCACATTGATATCCTTCAGTTGCCTTCTATATAAATCAATGTGAGATACAATACTAGTATGCTTAGTTAATTTTCTTATTAATTCTTTTATCTAGCATGACTAGTTACTCGGCTTAAATGATTAGTTCACACTATGTAGTTTATCAGTCATTTTCTATTAAGTGTGACACATTTGATTTATGCATGCTTGTTATTCTTAATCTCTATATTATGAAGCATGCATATCACTCTAGTCCATAGGAGCTTGATTTTGATTTGAGTTAATATGATTTTAACTCTCCGTCTCTAAAGTTTTTGAGGATAGTTATTTCTTACCGATTTCTCCTTAATATGTAATATTTACTTTAAATCGGTATTTGTGAATATATATGTTTAGCACAAGCTTCTGATCACTTGACAAGTATACACTTATACTTCCATTTTAACCTTGTGCTTACATAATATATTTATTATTAATTCTCATACTTTATCTTGATTACTCTCTTGAGAATCAATTATGTCTTTGCCTAATAAAGTTTATTTATACATGTTTTTGAATTTGTAATAGTTTTTTAAATATTCATTAAGGATACATGACTATATACATTAAATTTCCATCTACATATAGTTCATGTATCTCTTATATTGATATCTATTTTTGTATAAATACCTTTATGTAGGCATATGAGTTAAGCTAAAGTTTTATATTAACTTGAAGAGTATTTATTCATACTTGTTACTTTCAAACTTGTGCTTAACTCATACTCTAGCTATTGATTCTTTTGATCAAATTTGTGTATCTCTTTTTGAATCAATAAGCTTCTTCCTTAAAGCTTTCTTTTAATGATGTCTTTTTAGCTTTTTAGTTGACTTTATGGTCTCTTAATTCTTGAATCTTCTTATGTATGCCTATTTATATATATAGTTTTAACTATGTGATTCCTAACTTTTCATATGTATTTATTTTATACCTTTAAGTTGGGATGTTGAGAGAAATCTTTATTACTGTCTTGTTCATGACTATTTATGCAAGTTCTTTTAAGGATCACATGTTTTTGTGCCTTACCTTGTATGTTGATTTTACCACTTTAATTAGTGCACATTTTTTAGTCTATATCTTTTCACTTTTCTTTGGTGCACTATGAAAGCTCTTTGAAAATTTGATTTTATAGAGAGACGGAAAATCCGACGGATTTTCGGTATAATCCGACAGATCATCCGACTGCAAACAGCAAGTCTGTGAGCAATTGTTCGGATCATTCGACGGATATCCGTAAAAATTCGACGGATAATCCGATCAATTCTAGCAGCTTTGTGAGCACTAAGTTCGGATAATCCGTCGGACTTTCGCTAAAATCCGACAGATAATCCGATCAGCTTTCTTATTTTTAATGTACTTTCCTTGCTCATTCCTTGGGTTTATGCTTCTTTGGAATTATTGTTTCCCAATGATGTTGTTGTAGCACATGAGAATCCATGTAATTGATACATCATATGTCTTATGTCCTTAGCTACTATGGTTTGAGCTTTTGGTTAGAGATCTCCCATTTCTAGAGAATACTCTTATTTCATAATGGCTATAATATTTTGCATTCTCTAGATCGATCCATTATTTCATTATCTTGGGTTAATCTCTATACTTGGCAAAGAGATTTATTTTATTTATGTTTACATGAATATCTCTTTTGGCCTATACTTGATAAGAGTCTAATTCTTTTTATTTTGTTACCTTATACTCTTTCCTTGCTTAATAAAGAGTCTACAAATCATTTTGATCATTCAAAATGTATTATACTTATTGAGAACTCTTTGCTTAAGCAAGTATTTTTAGTGTTAGTGACTTAAGATTTAATAAGCACATTTATCTTGTTAATGGCTTCCCTCATTAATCTTATTTGGATTATATAGTTTGCTTATTTGTGATATATTATTAAGCTATATAATTTTGGCTCATTTTCACACATCTAGCTATATTCCTATACTTCAATCTATATATGATATGCTACTTTACAAAAACAAGATTTGTGATATGCTTGATCTCTAAAACTAGTTTTACAAATTCGTTATTAGATCTTGTTTTTCCTTAGAGGTTTGTGATTCCTTGTTTAACTTTCTTCCATACTAGTCATTAGCAAGTCTCTCTTAAATTTCTCTCACTTTTTGAGTCATGATTTTATCGTATTATCATTACATCTCTTTAGATTGAATGTGTGATCATTTTGAGATTGACTCTTTTCCATATTCTTCATTGATCTGTAAGATTCTTTATAAATATGGATTTTGAATTTTTTTCTTGATGAGATTTATCATTGGATCATGTTTATTCATTTGTTTTCTTTATGAATGATCCTAATGATTAAGTAGTCTTAAATTATCTAGTTATGAGATTATCAAGTTAATTTATTACTCTACTTTGACTGCTCATGGTTTATCACATATGACCTTTGCTATTTGAACTTTATGGGTTATTAATTTACCATTAGCAAGGTTTTGATTTATCCGTTGTTGGATAAATATGTGGTACAACATACCTAGTCCATACAAAGTAATAAATTGGTTGATTCTTTCTTGATTAGATAATCATGGATATGATATTTGAGGTTTATTTTTATTTTATTTTTGAGCGATATTTTGACTCTCATCATGGTTGATTTAACTGTCCTTATTCTTTTTCATAATGACATATTTCTCAAAAGGTAACATACATTAATATATCTTATTTAAATATGAGTTACTTCTACATAGGTTAGTGTATGTCATCTTTTGATTACATGTGCTAAATTGGAATTTTTTTTTATTTCTCATCTTTAGTAAGTATTAATGGGATATCTCTTCTTGACTAAAGATGATATTATTCATTTTATGACGATTTTATAGCCTTATATGCATTGAGCAAGGGGGAGAAATCCATAGTTGATTTACCCCTAGATTTTGATGCTATAAGTGCTTTGAAACTAGTTACGCATATTTTGAGGGGGAGCAATAAATTGTTTTAACTCATCTATACCCTCTAATATGTCGTATACATAGTTTATTAGACCCATATTTTCTTCATTTTCATATCTTATTGATTGAGGTCATGATATTTTTATTTTGAAGGATTTATAAGAGTGTATGTGATTGTCCTTATTATCTTATCTCTCTCTTTCATATGGGTTAAATATGTCATCTTGCTAATATTAACTTTCAGATCTTATCTTGATGAATATTATGCTTTCATTGTTTTGGCTTTTCTTTCATGCTTAATTGATTTGGCTTTCCTTGTTGAGGACTTATCCAAAATTCATAATTTTTATCAACTTTGGTAGTACTTTGAGGGGGAGCATTCAAGTCGACTGAATTTCTCGTTCTCAAGTATTTTTCTCCTTTACCTTCATGTTTATCTAAAGGGTATTCATATAGCATGATAAGGTAATTGAGTTCAAATGCATGAACTTGGATAAGCATATAAATCTTGCAAATAATGAGATTACTTTATATCAATTACAATATTTTACATTGATCATTGTTTTATTTTGCTCCACTATTTATTCGTGGACAATTATGATTATTAATGGTTTTCTTGATCAATATTTCAAGTTTACATCTTTTCAATTGGTATCAAGTTTATTTAATTTTATATCTCAATTGGTATCTATTAGTTGCAATTATCTATTCCTCATGGCTTTTGTTTGAAATCCTTTATTTCATAGTTCTCTTCCAAAATTAGAGCAATATTTCATATCCTATTGTGTTTTGGATTTATTCCTTGGATTTCAAGTTGGTAAACTACTTATTTCTTGTTTTTCAAATACTTTTAGTTTTACCAACCATTTTGTGTTTTGACAAGCAATTTTCTATTTTAGTACGCTACATTTGGTATGTAGTTTTATATACTTGTCTTACACACTTCTCCCATTGTTCCTCACTTAGTATATCTTAATCATGATTGTCTATGCCTTCATCATGCTCTGATTTATGTACTTAAGATTGATTTCTTATCTTTTAGTACGGGGGAGCATATTTTTGATCATGTCAAAGGGGGAGAAGTAAGTTTAATTGGGATAGAAGTAGTCTAAGTAGTATGCTTTTAGTTATATATGCTTATGTACGTGATATATTAGTGATACATACATCTATTGTGTTCATTCTAAACTTAACTTATTTGCCATAATCAAAAAGGGGGAGATTGTTGGCCCAATGATTGTATCATGTTTTTGAATATGGTTAATTTGTTAAGTTTAACATTTTATTATCACTAATCTTCATACCATCACTATAGCATTTCTACTTCTACTTATATATGTGGTGATATGTGCCTATTGTTTTACATATTAGTGATACTAGTTTTCATTATGGTATCACTAATACTTATGCTATCACTATTGTAAGCATTGTCCTAATATGCCTTAAACTTGATACATTGTATATTGCTTTGTTCGTTTAACATGTACTTGCAGAAAAAGTAAAAAACAAGATAAAACATGGACATATGCAAGAAGAAATCAAGATGGGCCAAAGACGATGGTCTCCCACAAGATTTTTCTGAACCACCTGACGAAATCTCCGGAGCCACACATTCGGGGGTTCCGCTGACCGTCAAGGAAGAAGCTGCCGTCAAGGAAGAAGCTAACATCTATCAAGGAAAGAAGCCAAGCCAAGCCATCATCATTTCAAGACTCTGCAGAAGCCTGCTCCTACTACAGTATATTTGGAGTCTGTAATGAGTCTTAGGAATCATTGTAAACACAAGAAATAGATGGCAAAATTGAAAGCTAGGGTAGAAAATAACCTAGGATAATCTTCAGAATCCTGGCGGATAATCCGACGGATCTCCACGGAAATCCGACGAAAGATCCGAATGGTCTCACAGAATACCTTCTGTGAGTGTTCGAATTATCCGGCAAAAAATTGCAGAATTCCGGCAGATTTTCCTTCATATGACCGTTTGCATTCCAACGGTCGGATTTTACGAATGATTTATCCCAACGGCTCTATTTATAGCCGTTGGACTATACAGGCGGATGATCCGGCAGATTTCTGCGGACATCCGGCAGATGATCCATCAGCCTGTGAAAGTTGTATTATTGTACTTTCCTTTGCTTTGGTTATAAATAGTCTTGAACCCCTTCATTCAAGGTTGATGCTTTGAGCCTAAAAATTCCTAAACCACCAAAGCTTATCCACATACAACTCTACAAAGCTTTCATTTGCCATCCACAAATTATGTTAGAGTTATTGAGTTGAAAAGTAAGATCTTCATCCTTTTGTAAGGAGATCAAAACCTAGTGAGAAAGGTTGAAGATGGAGAGTCTTCGTATCCAAACTCTCGGTTGAAGTTGGAGATTCTTCGGATCCGAACTCTCGGTGTGAAGTCGGAGAGCCCTTCGGATTAATGCTCTTGTGTGTTGAAGTTGGCGAGTTCTTCTGATCCAAATTTGTGTTGAAGTTGGCGAGTTCTTCGGATCCAAACTCGTGTGTAACTATTTACTCAATTAGTGGATTAAAGCCGGAGAGAGTTCCGGGACTGGAGTGCCGCTTGGAAGGATACCAGGATATATCGTGTGTCGGTATTGTTATTGCTTCTTCTCTTGCACTTAAAATTTTAAATTGTCCATTAGCTTGTGCTAAGTGCTTGATTAGTTAGCTTGACCCTATTCACGCCCCCCCTCTAGGGTTACTACAAAATATATTTTAAGTCAATTATGACTATAGTAGTAGTTTACCGTAGTTTTGATTTTTTTAAGCACAACAAATAATTTCTCAAATATAATTCCTTATTTTAATTTTGGATACGTCTACCTTCAATTTGATATATCATGTCCCATCTAAACTTGTTCCCCGTCATTCTTTTGATATCGTATAATTTTGGGTCAACTTAGGCTATTTTGACCGTTTACTGAAATTCTAGACCTAACTTCCAACTTGAGTTCGGGACTCGACATAGATCGAAACCATTTGACCTAATATATGATTTTGACCCATTTTGAGCCTACTACGCACATGCCTAGGGTGTGCCATTCAATCGAGTTCCTATGTGCTATTTATTTGTAAATGGCACATGAGACCCATTAGTTGACTTTTTTTAGTTCAATTCGACTAGAAAATCTATTCGGACCCTAACCTAGCCAATCCCACTTGTTAGTGCCTACCTAAGATTGCCAAAATCAATTAAATATATATTTAATTGATTTTTGGTTATTACACTGTAGCCACGTGCATTAAATCTCCTATCTTTGACATGGTAAAACAACCCACCCAATAAGGAAATCCATTACTATATTAATCATTTGGAGGGCCAAATCCTAACCAAATTAATCCAAACCAAAGACCAGATCCCCATAATATAAAACCTATCAAAACCCTACATACTAAATCCCTCCACATAACTGCCACCCCCTCGTTATCTCTCCAAATCGAGCGCCCCTCTAATTTCTTTTCTATTTACGCACTTTCCTTTCCACCCGACAAAAACTTATCACCGTGAGCTCTTTCAACCCTCCTACCACCTTCATCTCAACCCTAGGACACCCCCAAACACACTAGCACCTTCCCGAGGAGGTTCATCCGCTAATTTGGTCGGTAAGAGGCACAGAAGGCACCCGAAGTCGACCGAACTTCTGCTGAATTCGTTACAACAGGCACGCTATTTTGCATCTAGGATTTCGTGTACTTTTCGATCTCATCTTTTTATGAAAATGAAACTAATAAAAATATCTCTGTGTCTATTTTCATGTTCAATTGGCCCTCCAAACAGTTCCAAACGGTTTGTCCGTGGCGTCAATTCTATGATAAGGTGTCCAGAACAGACTAGGTCTGTTACGAGTGGATTTTTGCCTATTTTTGTTTAGAATTGATATTTCAAATAATTTTGTAAGAAACTAGACATCAAAAGCTTTCGAACGTATATATTTTTTCTTAGTTTTGAGTTCGTTTAGTATTTATTAAAATTCTCGACATTTGTCGTAACATCGTAACTCCGAAAATCATGTGTTCTTTGTATCCAAAAGCCTTGATACTTTATATACCTTTACTAAAATATTTGTTGTGCATGGTTTGATGATAAAAATGTTATTTTAACTAATTGTTCTAATTTGTTCAAGATTTAATATTTTTAATTATTTATTATTTTGGGACTCAATTAGTTGGCCAAATGTGGTATTAACGATGTAGTTTCAACATGAGGCTATTTTCATTGAGTTTCCACCAATAAAATAATTTTTTAGTAATATAAAAATATTTATAAGTATATTTAAGAAATTAAATTATGATTTTATATAAGTTATAAATTATTTTTATAAGAAAGTGGGTACTATATATGTTGTATGGTGTTGTACCGACATCATGACGACTATTGGGTATAGATATTAATCTAGTCTATATATGGTAAGTCGTTAGAAAGTTAATAATAGTGTATTACTATATGTGAACTTGGAGGGAGTAACGAAGAAATCGAAGTTCGTCAGACATACACTCAGACAACGGGTACAGGCAAGTACACATTGCCGAACTGTATTGTATTAACTTGCATTTATTATATTGTTATTTCTTTTCAGTCATACTTGATTACTTGTCGTTCCTGTTCCTATCATTTATTTTATCATTATACGTGCACATAAATGGTTTCTATCTTTTTATTATTGTCTATTATATCTTGCCATGTTCTTGTATACTTTTTGAGATTGTCCTTGTCCGATCCTATGCCACGTTTCCTTGACATGATTGACCTGAACTTGACTTGTTGACTTGACTTAACTTGTTTGGCCCATAGTTCTAGGTGAGGACCTTGTTATAGACCATGACTATAATTGATCGCTCTCTAATGTGAGCCCCCACCGAGCTGCCATAGAAACTTATTATAGGTTGTGAGCCCCCACCGAGCTGCGATCTATAGCGCCATGAGCTACCACCGAGTTTCGGTTTTATCTCGATTTACTTGTAGTCATGTTTATTAGCATGATTCTCGACGGCCTACCATTTCCTTTATGTTTCATTCTTGTATCCTTCAGTCTTTATTTTTTGTACTATTCCTGTCTTTCTATGCATGTTATTACTGTCAAAGTAGGCTTGTGTATTATGTGTCTTGTTAGTCCTCTGAGGACCTGGTGATCCCTCTAGGTAGTCGCTTCTGTAGAAAAAGTTTGCTGATCTAGGTGGTGTTGCTGCGACGAATCAGGTATATATTTGGTTGATATTTTTATTATATTCCTCCAACAAGTATACTTATTTTTCTGTCATTTTATTCTGCTGACAGGGCCTAGTTTTGCAAACTTTATTCTTTGTTATAAGTTTGTTCAGACAATTGCAATAGAGTTTGGTCTACTTTATTATTATATATTTTCTATTCTTATTGTCCGTGGGATTCAGTGTGTTAACGTCCGACCAACATTAGTACACTTGGTCTTATGAAAATTTATCTCCAGTGGATTGAGATATAGAAGTATTATAGTGATATAGAGTTAAAGCTACCTGACTTAGACAGCTTATATATATTCGAACTGGACAGGAGTCCATTGGATACGTAGCCGCCATGTATATGATCTCCTAGTCCTATGTATTTTAAGACTGGGGTGTTACATCAAGCTTTTGTGGTCTATAAAGATCTCTACACGCTCTTCGCACCGATAGTGTCTCCACAACTTCAGAGCAAAGATGACTCCTGTCAACTCCAAATCATGGGTCAGGTAATTCTTCTCATAATAACCTAATTGCCTTGAAGCATAGGCAATCACATTTCTATTCTGCTGGAGAGCAAAACCCAAACCTTTTTCAGAAGCATCACAATAGATAGTGAATCCACCCGTCCCTGATGGCAACGTTAAAATAAGAGTTGTAGTAAACCTCCTCTTCAACTCATCAAAGGCTGTCTTGCACTCCTCGGACCATACGAACTCCATATCATTCCTGGTGAGTCTGGTCACCATCTCTACAATCCTAGAAAAGCCTTGTACAAACTTCTGATAGTAGCCTGCCAGACCCAAGAAACTCTGAATATTTGCAACTGTGCTTCGTGTAGACCAAGAATCAACTGCTGCAATCTTCTTCAGGTCCACTGATCCCCTCTTCAGTTAGAACATGTCCCAATAATTCTACCTTGTCCAGGAAGAACTCACACTATGACAGCTTCCTGTACAACTTCTCTTTTCTGAGGGTCTCTAACACAATCCTTAGGGCTCCTCGTGCTCCACTGGCGTCTTCGAATAGATCAGAATATCATCAACGAACACCACCATGAACTTGTCAAGGTATTGAGGGAACACCTTGTTCATCAAGTTAATAAACACCGTAGGGGCATTAGTCAACCAAAATGATATCACAGTGAACTCATACTCCCCATACCGAGTCCCAAAAGCAGTCTTCAGAATGTCTTCCTTCTTCACTTTCACCTGGTGGTAACCAGACCGCAGATCTATCTTAGAAAATTCCTTCGTGTCGCTCAACTGATCAAATAAATCATCAATCCTCGACAACAGGTATATGTTCTTGATAGTGTGGTAGTTCAATGCCTGTAAAAAATGCACATGCGTATCGATCCATCCTTCCTCAGTACAAATAATACAAGTGTGCCCCAAGGTGAAGAACTGGATCTGATAAATCCCTTATCATGCAGCTCATCTACTTGTTTCTTTAACTCAGCCATCTCGCTGTTGTTGATCCTATAGATGTGCTGTAAACTAGGCTTCGCTTCGAGCACCAAGTCTGTAGAGAACTCGACATCCATGTCCGACAGAAATCCCGACAACTCCTCAGGGACAATATCTAAAAACTTTGCTAATAACAGATACGGCAATTTGTCTTCCACCATAGCTCCATTGATAAAGGCATCCCTCTGCTCAGCTGTCCATCTGACAAACTCAAACTCTGGCTCTCCTGGCAGATTGAACAAAGCTCTACCTCCTCTACAATCTATGCTATCATGGTGCCTACTCAACCAAACCATCCCGAGTACAATGTCGTAGCTCGGAAGTGCATTACGAGTAAGCACGCACTCAATTCCCGGCCTTCCAGAGAAACTCTCTGCCCCTTGCAAATATTACTAACCAGGATAATGCCTCCCCTGGTTATAATATTGCAAGTCCTACCTAAATGTTCGGCAACAATATAATGTCTAAGAGAAAAAGATACATATACAAAGCTACATGTAGCACTATAGTCGAATATTGCTAAAGCAGGAAAGGAATTAAGAAGAATAGAACCTGTGATGACATCTCCGAGTCATAGCAAATGCTCTGTCCTAAGTTGCACCCCTCTATTAATGTTGTTGCTGAAGAAAGGAATCTAGAAGAAAGGAATCAAGAAGAATAGAACCTGCTGAGCAAAATGTTGTTGCTGGGTCTGGAGTGACGGTCTCATCGGCTGTACTGTAGGTGCTACAGGTCCTCTCCCTGGAAGTGCTCTAACTGGTCCTTCCTGAGTTGGACGAGCTAGACAATCCCTCAATGGCTGACTCTGGCCAACCTCTCTGGCGTATCCTGAATTTCCATAGAATACACACTGGATTGCCTGCTATGCCTGCCTCAATGGCTGACTCTGTACCTGCTGGACATGAGCCCTAATTGTGCCTGGTGCTGCTGGTGTTGATGCTGAAACGACCTCTATTGGTACCCTTGGCCAGTCCTGCACTGCTACTAGTACCACCCAAAGCATCACTGCCTCTCTTAGGCCTGAGGTCCAAGTCCTCCTCGGCAATCTGAGCATCCATCATAATGTCCTCGAAAGTAGACGGATGCAACTCAAGGCAGACCCTTCCTAAACTTCCGGGCCTGATCTTCTGGGACCCAGAAGTGTGCGACCGGACCTCTCTGTTCATACCCTTCCTGAACTTTCGGGCTTGATCTTCTGGTTCCCGAACCATGCTCTTCGCATAGTGGCTCAGACGGTAGAACTCAGCGGCATACTCGTCGACTAACATGCTCCCCTGGACCAAGTCATGGAACTGACTCTCCAAGTCCCCCAGAGCAGTATCAGAAAAGAACTTCTCATTGAAAAGCTTCTTGAAAGCCTCCCAAGTAAGTCCTGTCTTGGTAAGTTTGGGATCCGTGTGATACCTAGTGAGTAAAATGTCAAACAACTAACTATCGGCTGCCTCGACATGCAAACTCTTTGGAATCTGAGCTGGACGAATAACCCTCTAAATATCCTCATGTTATCTATATAGTGTATCCTTTCGGTACCTTTGAACTCTTGAGGCAACATCCTTTTGAAGTCCACTACAGTACCCGACCTTGGCTGAGCTGAACTAGAGCAACCTGAGGATGGACAAGTGCCACCTTCTCAACTGCAGCTAATGCCAATTGGTAGGCACTCTCAATACTCTAGCGCATCACCTCACCTGTCGTTGTTGTGCCTCAGCCTGGGCTCTCTAAGCCTCTATCATCCGTTGGAACTACGTAAACATTTGCATTGCCTCAGTCGGTGGTAGAGGAATACCCTCTGGCTCTATAGGAACAGTCCTCTATACAGGTGGACGAGCGCCCCCCAAAAGTAGCTGAAACCCCTATATGAATGAAAGAAATAATAGGGGCAACTCTCACAGCCTGAACATTCGAGAGGTAGTAGAACTCTCAAAAGTTTTTGCGGGTAAAGAGCACTGAGATCTAGTCTTCGACGACATCCTGAAGACAAATTAAACAAAGAAAGTCAATATGGCACAAGATAAGATATTATCAAGAAAGGACAATTAAATTCGAAGAACATTATGCAAATGAAATTGGAGTGGTAATCAAATAGATTGGAAGTTTCCTAGTTGTGACTGAGTATCTCTTAACTACAGCTTATAACCTATATCTTAAAGCAAGCTCGTATTAGCTCCATGGGCCACCATAAAAATGTGTTATGACCAGTACCCAAAATAAGGGCACGAGTACGTGGGTAAGTCCAGCCTGCATCGCAGCATAAATGGTAGAACATTGTCTAGGTCAACAATATTATCTATCAATATCTCATGAATATATATCAACCTGTCAATGATATCTCATCTCCAAAGGAGGGCAATATAATGATAACATTCATACTCAATCAGAGAAAACTATAAGGAAGATAATGGCACAATAATGACATAAAGATATAAAATTATAATCCAAGAGCAGACTAGAAACATATATCCCAAATCCACATCAAAGTCTATGAGTCTATCTATCTCAACATAAACATAAGTCTCAGATAATAATAGCATCCCAAAGTCTCATAAGCTGGAGACAAATCCAGTAATAATAGCTAACTATAGCTAAGTCACTATTGGTGGTGCCTCCTCAATGGGCGTTGGCTCCAATGGAGGCTCTTGGATAAACTCCTCATCCACTCAGGATCCATAATAAGTAGGAAGAAGTCCTCAAGATCCTCTGAAAATGTTATCTAGTGAGGATTGGAGCGAAGTACACAAACTAACAACAGTTCCATTAAATTGATAAAAACTATAAAGATGGTAAGTAATGGAAATACATGGTGGAAAAGTAATATTGATCAATAAGGAAATAAGAAAACATGTAATCATGTCATAGGCAATAATAGACTATAAGTAATCAAGAGAACGAATGTAGCAACCGGTAATAACTGGAATAGAGCATGTTCTACTAAAATGTGCCTTGAAATGTTAGTTTATTATGTGATCGGCTTGGGACAAGATCAGGCTATTCCATATGACTAGTTATGCACAAGAATAGTAATAGATCAGGCCAGTCATATATGGAAAGCTATGCGCACATAAAAGTAAGACCAAGTACACACTACGTGAACTGAGGGTGAGCTATGCACAAGTATTTTAGGTATGATCGTAGAATCTACTAATATTTTCCCATCCCCCGACTAGTACGATCGATCTAGTCACGACTTCTTATTTCAAGTATCAAGATACTTGCTCGTGTATCATCGTATCAGGAATCAAGTATAACACTACAAACTGATATCATAAAAATCATTAAAATAACAAAAACTATCAGAGAATGTACTTTCCTGTGGTCCTGTGCAACGAGTGTAGATCGATGTCCAAAGTGGAGTCAAGAAGACCAATTTATAAAATATCAATGTCAATTGGTGTTTTCATGGGATAAATATTGATATCAAAATTGAAACGTGATTACTAGGTCAATTCTTTGTGAATACCTCATTTCTAGAGTCACACTAGGTCAATACCTTACTTCTATGGTCAAACTAGGTCATTTCTAGGTCCTACCAAGGCTTCTAGGTTCATACCCACATAGGGATAGGGATACTAAATACCCAACGTACATATAGACTCATATAATTGAATACCATAATTCATTTACCTATTTACCCATACATATAAATGTATCAATATATCCTACCTATACCACGTATGCACACGCACCCATATCCTTGTTTTACTAATATACCTCATGCCTATCCGATAATAGCCATATGTTACCTAGGTATGCCCAATTACCTGTTACCTATGGTTTAGCTACATCACTTGTACACAAGTACCCAATTATCCATGGTACACTCACATACCTATTGTCTATGTTAAACCTATTACCCATGCTTAGCCTACATTCCTAACAAACATTACCTACACATATATCTTATTACCTTAACACATATCCTATTACCCAATATGCTACTAAAAACCAATACTCCTACATACTATAGTGGTATTGACTTATCTTGCACACTCACTATCTAACACTACTTGCCCTCACACAAATCTACACAGTTTACAAGGTAAATTGCAGCTGCTCCTTGGCTATCTGTTGCCCTTCTTCCAAATGCAGCTAGCTGCATTGCTAGCATGCTGTAGTGGCTACTACTTTACTGTACACTGCCAAATGCAGTAGAAACTGATGTTGCTATAGAGGGTGATGTTGCTTGTCTAGCCTATATACAGCTACTGCTGTAAATGATGCTTAGTGAGGCAAGGCTCCAACAACATGATGCTGTCAAGCTACCCGAAGTTGCTGCTTTGTACAAGCAACAGAGTTGCTGTTGTTGTCCTACCTTGATGCTTCTGCTGCTACTAGGCTAGCTGACTGCACCTAGCTGCTGTGCATCGAGATGCTACATTCCCCTTCCTTCCAAACTACACCTGCTGTCCGAAGGGGTTGGGAAGGGGCTGACTTGTCCCTCCCACGTAGGGTATTGTGATGGCTTGGGAGTTAGTAGGATGGTAGTAGGACATCTTGGGATCATCGAGAGGTGGTGTTACTCAAAGGGGTTGGAAAGGGGCTGACTTGATCGGGTTGGCTCTTAGGGTCGGCGATTAGGGTTTGTGGGGGAGTGCTCAAGTTTGTGAGGGAGACATGAGGTGGCGGCCTTTTTTAGGGGTGATATTTATAAAGTTAGGATGTTAAGGAGGTTAGGTTTTGGTAGAGTTTTGGTAAGTTTGGTAGGCCAATCCCAAAGATATGGGAGATGCATAACAAGAGATTTGATTTGGTTTCCATAAGAGGAAGGTGAATCTTTGGGATTTGAATATGAGTTTAAACCTAACATGGATGAATATCAATTAAACAAAACTAATCTAAACTCCTCCTATTAGGTTAGGGCAACCTAGATAGGCTCTCTCTACCAATCCTAGTTGGACTATTTTAGGGTCGGTATATTTAATCAAGTTGAAATAGGTTCTGAAAGTATTAAATGGATCTGTGTGTCATTTGAATATAAATAGCACGTAGAAATTAAACTGAGAGGGACACTCGTAGTATGTGTGTAGTAGGCTCAAAATAGGTCAAAATCATATATTGGGTTGATAAGTTTGGATCGAGGTTGAGTCCCCAATTTAAATTGGAAGGGACCTCGATGTTACATTAGATATTAGAATTGGCCTTTTTGAACCGAAAGTTGTACAAAAAAAAGTGTACAAGAGAACATGTGTGCATGGGACATGATATGGCTAAATGAAGGTGGACTCGTCTAGGTCATAAATACGAAATTTGTGTCGAGAAAATGGCATTTGTTGTGCTCTAAAATCAAAGCTACGAAAATGGTATTTAATGATAAATAATAATAGTGGAAAAATATCTATTAATAAAAATAAATACCTTAAATTTCAGGGGGCTTACAACCTACCCACCTTAGAGAATTTTACCTCAAAATTAGACTAGCAACAAATAATAATAATAATAATAATAATAATAATAATAATAATAATAATAATAATAATAATAATAATAATAATAATAATATAATGATATTAGTAATAATAGTAATAAGTAATCTGTTGAGCTTTATCATGACGATTCGGACACCTCATAACCTGATGCTGGTTCGAGCCGTACATCAAGCACAATCCTAACTTCTTCCTGCAATCCTTCTAAACATGTCCTTTTTTTTCATAAAAGTGACAAATTGGGAGCTCCTTTGTCTGGTATGGGGCACCTCTCTGCTGAAGATGTACTCCTGGACGTCTGATCGATCCTCCACGTTATCCTAAAAAACTATATTAAAGCATGGTATAAGGGAAACAAATCGAATAAGATTACTAGAGGATGCTAATACCAACGAGATTATAAGTTTACATAACCAACCAAAAACTAAGGTACACTCAGCTCTAGGTCCATCCTAACTTATATGATGTCAGCAACAAAATCAACGTCAGGATTCTACTAATGAGATTTTCTGGAGCGGTACAATCCCCTAGAAGGAATTCAAAACTTAGGTATTGCGGACTGAAAGCAAAGACTTTCTAAGGAGTCCTAAGTACCATTATGGTGCTATTGGTCAATTATTTTAAAAATTATTAATATTTCAACCCTATTCCTATATAGGTCAGGTCATTAACAAGATAGAAGGAAATTAATACTCTACTCCTTCTAACTATCAACAAGATATACAATTCTTATAAGTACCCCTAACCATCTTACACCTATTTGTTAGGTATAGGTCAAGGCTGAGTTAAATAGATGCTCAGATCTAATAGTCCTAGGTCACATATTATTGTGACATTATCACTCAATAATAATCCCTCTAGTACTTCTATTCAAGGTTCTATCTTAGGCAAAGGGTAGCATGGATTAGTCTAGTGATCTTAGAATCTCTCGTTAGGGTTAAGTCCTACATTGTACTTTATTCTAACTCCCATCTTTGGAGAATATCTATAAGATTCTACCACCTTAGCTATTTACCTGGTCCTATCAAGCACGAATTCTTATATCCTCCAAGTAAAAAGGAACTCTTCGGTAGACGAACGCCACTAGCTACTTTCTCGATCCACTAGGAAAGGGGTCTTATAGAAGCATTGAAAATGCACAAAGCCTACAAAGGCACCAAAATATCATGTCCCTGTGCTAAGGCAAAACGCCCCTCCACAGCTCCCCACCCAAATGACAAGTCCAGCAACACTCAAATCCAAGAACCTTGGATCCTCTATGGGTGAACTGCTAAATAATCCCCTTGGCTGCCTTTATGGCGACGGATGATGGCACAATGCCCCAGAAGCACGTCTTCAGCAACTCTAAAGATAATAAGGCTCTTTTATGCGGCTACTCTCCAGAAGACTGCATGCGGGTCCCCTCCAGAAGATTGCATGTGGCTCCCCTCCTGTCACGACCCGCACCCTAGAGTAAGGGTACGAGAATGTAACAACGGCCAGCCTACGTCGCAGTGTCGGCGGTAGAACATTGTCCTAGGTCTCATGCATCTAACAGTATAAGACTAAGCAGCTTATACTCTCTGAATGGGGGTGACATAGCAGAATGTAAACTCAATCACATCTAGGGTAGAGCATAATGGAAGATAGATAAAACATGAAATCCAAAAGAAATACAGCAGATAGAAGTCTAAGTGTCTAAGATACACAACCCAGAAATACATCTCAAAACTCAAATACAGAAATCCATAAATACAACTCAAGACAACTGAAAATAAACTGAGCAAAATCCTAGCTACTTATACAACCTCTTCTGTGTCTCCTCTAGGCTAGCAGGCAACCTCCAGGCTATCTGTAAAATTTATCAACGGGTCCAGTCAGGACAGGAGCGAGCACAATACATCTCAACAAATCATAGCAGGTTAGAAAATATAATCATACAGTAAAGTAAGATACATGATCTGAAGAAATACAGTATGTAAACAGAGAGAGAACTGTAATAGAAATATCTACTATAAATAGAGAACTAACAGTGGCTAGTGATGTAGAGTACAGGATAGCACATATGAACAGGACAGATTTGTACATGATCTACACAAAAGAGTTTCACATGATCTACACTACTATGGAATTGTTCACATGACTACTATCACTCCCCCGTTTTCCCCAATCAATACACAAGGATCTAAGCAGGTTATGTTATTATACATGATATCACATGGGGGGCCCATGAAAGGGTGCACGTGATAGTATACATGAGGGCTCTATGAACATGAGAGTACATAATTCACAAGAGTGTACATGTGTGGTAAAAGCACAGGAGTATATGATGAAAGTGAAATGCACATGACACAATGTACCCGATGCTCCCGAGGGGGATAACATCGCATGAAGAGATCCATATAGTACTAATCCGTGATAATGTCGTGACAGCATCAAGTAAAGTAATCTAAAGCAGGAATATAATTCTAAGCAGGATATGAAATGATCAGAGAATGTACTCGCCTGATAACCTGAACAGCTGATAAGTATAGGGGGTCCAACTGAAGCCACAGAGTCCTATTTAAAGCAACACAGGTTACAAGGTGTTCAGTTGTAATAATGAATCTCTACAAGCAATCTATATTATCCTAGGTTCTTCCAAGTCAAAACAACATTAGGTCGTCTTCGGCCAATAATCTAGTCAAACTAGGTCAAGTGTTGACTTACAGTTGACTTTGGGTCAACTGGTTAACTCTGGTCAAACAGGGTCAATTCTAGTCTAATTATTAAAGATATAAAGTGTACTTCGTTATTGGTACGTCGAAACTTACGACACGCAAATCGAGATGAGATGATCAACGGTAAAGTTGATAATCTTATTATAGTGATCCACGTGTCCATCTTGTCAATTTCAGCGATGTGAGATCACTGGAATTGACTGAGCTCAGTTTCGTTGTACTAATCCCGAAATACGAACATTATAAGAATTAATTATTAATAAATTATAAAAGGTTAAACTCAGAGAAATTATCAACAAACATTGTCGGACGATGAAATAAACATCGCCAACGTGTCCAGAATGGTCAAATTAGCTAGGATAGCCTACCCAACGATCCAATTTGGACATAAGGGCAAAAAGGTAATTTTGGATCAAAACGGTGTCCGTGTCGGAGCCGTTTTGCACCGAAAAATGTGCAAGAAAATAAGTCTATAAAATATAACAAATTATATGTCCATGAAACCAGAATGACGATACGAACCCAACGGTATCTCCAGAATTGGATTCCGTTGACCCGATTTCAATTTGGTCCGTTGACCAGACCTTGGAATTCCGGTTTGTACGGAAATGCGTGCTGGAGCCAAAGTTCTCAAAACTCAGCAAACTACATGTCAACGTGTCCAGAATGACGATACGAACTCAACAGTATATCCGAAATTGGATTCCGATGAGCCGATCTCAAAATGACCCGTTGACCCGGATATTGGTATCCGACTTGCACCGAAATGCGTGCCGGATCCAATGTCCACCAAAATCTAGCAAATTATATGTCAACGAGTCCAGAATGACAGTACGAACTCAACGGTATATCCGAAATTGGATTTCGATGAGCCGGCGTCAAAAAGTCCCGTTGACCCGGACTGTAGGACCCACTTTGCACCAAAAAATGTGCCAGGGCCCACGTCCTCCAAATCTAACAAATTTTATATGAAAACATGCCAGAAAGACGCCACGAGTCTAATGGTGGTGTCAGAGATGAAATCTGGAGTCCCGTGTTCAAAAATGGAATTTTATAAGTTGGAAATTACGAATTCGGATGGCCAACTTTGTCGTCGAATTCAACCAATCAAACAAGCTCACAATGAAACGAAACTGGAGGGGTTGCAAGAGGGTTATATCAGCTTCGCACAGGAACTGTTATCACGCCAAAAGGAGCTGCGGTGGAGGAGGTACAAGCTGACGAAGTTGACCCCGCAAAACTGTCCAAAATTAATACAATTTAAACGGTCAACTTGGTGGCCGGTTTTGATGTATCAAACGATAAAATTAACGGACGAAAATTGACAGGAGTGAAGGTGGATATACCGAGATTGCGATGGAGTAAAGAAATCGCCGATCCAACGGTCGGATTCTCGAGAAAACGTGTGCGAAGTCGCTACGACGGAACATAAATTCTGAATCAATCCCGCGCGCGTCACGACGGAACTTCGTGCAAAACGCACGAATCGTCTCGACGGCGCCTCCCAGAGGACGGTAGCTGTCAGGGGGCTACTCGTCGGAGTGGGGCACATGGCCAGGGGGGCTACGGTGGCCGTGCGGCGGCGCACGACGGCGGCCCGCGCGCGCACGTGCGCGCCTGCATGCGTGCAGCTGCTGCTGCTGCTGGTGGCGCGCTGGCCGGGGCAGCAGCTACGGCGGAGGTCGACGACTGCGGCGAGATGGAGGTGGTGGTGCGGCGGTCGGCCGAAGGGCGGCTAAGGATGGTGGTGGTGGCGATTGTGATAGGTGGTGGTAGTGACTATGGTGTTGATGGTGGTGACTATAGAAGTAGAAGGAGGAGGAGAAGGGAAGTGATGATGGTGGAGGTGCTGTGGGTGGCCGACGGCCTGGAGGGTGGCCGGCGGCGAGGCTGGGCCAGGAGGAGGGGAGGTCAGCCGTGGGGGATGGGCTGTGGTGGAGTTGCTGTTAGTGTGGAGAAAATAGTGAGAGAGAGAAAGAGATATAGTAATAATAAATCAGAGAGAGAGATGGAAGAATGAAAAGTTAGAAAGAGAAAGGAATCTCTCCATGCAATTTTTTTAGGGCCGGCCAATGCAAGAGGAGAGGAAATTTAGTGTTTGGGAAAATTAATGGTGATGATTGAATGAGGGAAAATCAAGGGTAGAATTTAATTATAGGAATTTTGGTCATTCCTATAGGGATTTAAATAAAGAAAATTTTCCATTAAATATTAAAAATAGATAGGATAAGATTTTGATATTTTTCAAGGATAATGAGGCTGAGGGTGATGGTGATGGAGAGTAACATGGAGCTGGGGTTAGGTTCAGTCAAGCCGGGTTGGATCAAAACCGGACATTGTGCAAAAATCGAATAAAAATAGATGTTGATGATCATGGGTAAATAAGTAGCACATGAGGATTCCAATAAATGGGACACAAGTGGCATACGGATAGTAGGCTCAAAGTGGGCCATGTCCATAATTAGGGCTGACAGGTTTTGGTCGACAGGGTACCTACAAATCAAGTTGGAAGATGAATGCGACACCGTGGAGTGAAATAAAATTGGGTCACGTGTCAGAAAAGTTGTGCGAAGCAAATGGAGGACAAAATGGCGTGTCTAAGTGGGACACGAAGGTCAAGGGTGAAGAGTGTCTCGAGTAGATTGTGCTTGATGAGTTGGTTTTAAGAAAATAACTGGTCTTGTGCTCCCAATTCAAAAGTCACGGTAACGTGCTAAAAATGATCAAGAAAAAGAGTGGGAAAATTAATTAATAATCAAATGGTCTAATTCGACCCGAAGTTCTACGAAGCAAAAAGAGTACAAGGGAGCAAGTTTGAGTGGGACACTATATACCATCATGAAGGTAATCCTGTCCACTACAAAACTCGTGAAGAAGATTTCCAGAGTTGAACATCCCTGACACTCCAAATATCTATGGCACGGAAAAGCACACTTAAATAATAAATAGAATAATTTATTTATTGAAATTAAAATCAATCAGAAAATAAAGAAAAAAAAAAAAATCAACCCAAAATTCAGGGTGCTCACATCCTACCCACCTTATAAAAATTTCGTCATCGAAATTAAAATTGTTCATACTCCTTCTAGGTCAAACCCCCACAATCAAGTCCCAGAACTTAAATAAAACATACCATCAAAAAGGACGGCATACAGGGTCATGGCATACGGTGGTAGTGAAAGTCTCATCTAGGTATACTAGTCATGCTAAACCAAGACGGTCATAAGGTATCAAAACACACAAGCAATCTAGGGTGCTAAACGAGAAAAGATACAGAAATAAGAATTCATCAAAACTGTAAGGCAGTCTACTATCCTATATGAAAACTGGTACTTATCAAAAAAATAAAGAAAGGTAACTACCAATTATCTATAAAAGGGTACAGAAAAATCAAATCAAAAGTTAAAGAATTGAAAGTCACTTGCATTGAAATCCAATCACAATATATATATATATATATATATATATATATATATATATATATATATATATATATATATATATATATATAGAGAGAGAGAGAGAGAGAGAGAGCGTTAGAGAGGGAAAACTAGCATTATGTAAAGGTCATGTGGTTCGTGTGTGTATGGGTGTATGTGGACATGTTCATATGGTTAGATAGTAGGCATGTGTATAGGAGGATTTGGGTTTCAAAACAACAGCTATCAAGTTACACTACTCATGGCATATTGGTTAAACAATCTACAATACACAACCTATTTGCTTATAACACGCATGGCTAACCATATACATATATATATATATGTAAAGAGGTAGAGATTTAGTTATGTATCTATATACATTATAACATGTATGCCTAAACTCTATATATATATCTATATAGGTTTATGAACACAACATAGAGAGGAAGGGTTATGTTTACATGGCAGCGTATATTAAGTTAGGGTGTGTGTATCCTTATACAGGATTATAGCTTTAGTATTGAAAGGTTAAATCCGATTTTAGTTCAGCATTTACATACAAAATCTGAAAATAAGCTAGCATTTAAACTAGTACAATATTAACATGATGCAATTTCAGAATCTAGGGACAGAACATCACAACCAACTTGATGCTCCTAACACAACCTAACATGATGGAAATAAAATCCTAACATACTATCCATACATTTATCTATGCATACAATTCAATATTACATATTAAATCTGAAATTGAACTAAGCATTGGAAATCAATGTAAAAATGTTAACATGTATTCAGTTTTAGAATTTGGAGAATTTCGAACATCAAACCAACCCAATGTTTATCACAACTAACATGTAAGAATAAGAAACCCAAATTTATATCCCTACTTACCACAATGTATATAGCTCAAAACATTACATTTAAACAACAAATTGAACTAAACATTGAAATCTAGTATTAAGGGTTAATATGCACACAGTCTTAGATTTAACAAATTCAAACACAAACTCAACTAAAATTTTTGAATTGAAACCCTACGTATAACATACATGTGCAGTGATGTAAACATAATTATTAACATGAAATCTATATTTGAATTACGAATTTAAACTAGAAAAAGCAGAGAACTAGAAATATTGGAGTTTTGACAATTTAAACATCAACAACATATTAATATGTATTCAGGCAGGTGGGAAATCAGGTGTAACATGCATACGTGTCAGGCAAAGAGTCTGTGTCCAATATATATATATATTCTCATGTCCCAATATAAAATTTTAATTCTACGTTAAGACCAACATTTAGATTTCTACCAAGATTGCAAATTAGGTGATTTGTGTAATCAAAACAGTTTTTTATTATTATTTAATACAAGAATAGTAGCAAGAAGAAAATAACAATAAAATCTGTTCTGTTTATTTGTTTAAAAGAAGGAACCATTTTGAAATCCAGAGCTAAAATATCAAATCCAAGATAAGGTCTAGCAAAATCGTCGATTCATTGTATTAAGAAGAAATTCATAGTAAGAAGTTACGCAATGTTTATAAAAAAAAAGCTAAACCTACTCCTAAGTTAAATAATAAGAACTTGACAAAACAAACAAATAATAATTCTTTTTTTTTGAATGACTGAAACAAAGTAGAGAAAACATGTTCAAAAATATTTAAGGTACAATCTGATAATCATATGCGTCTATCCAAAATCATGGTACTCTAAATCCTCGTCATACTAGTAAGCAAGACTACGATAATCACAAAGTCCTCGACTTAAGCAAGACTACGATAATTCTGTTAGAATCGTGGTATTTAACATTTTCGCGGTGCCGCTAGCTTGGCTGCTAAAACCTTAAATTCCCACACCCGAGAAATATATCCAAAATCAGACTATATGTCCTCACCATGCTGGCTAATGTAACTATAGAAGACTAGATTCCAAGACTTAGATGACCTAGCCCATATAATTTAATCTTGACAAAAATCAAATTAAATCAACAATGAATACCCATAAACTAAATCAAATTTATCAACGAACATCAAGATTCAAAAATGAAAAAAAATCCTTCAAATCATATAAATACAAACTCGGATGCAACAGCTAACATCAAGATTCAAAATTCAACAATCTTCCATCAAATCAATAAATACGAACTCAAATTCAACAATAATACATCAAAATCAAATTCAACAACAGAAAGTAAAGACAAATCAAATCAAGGGGAGAAGAGTTCTCAAATCGGAGTTAAACAAGATTCTCAAGGGTCGTCCTAGGAATCTCTCAAGGAGGCCTAACTTTGATTGAGTACCTTCAAAAATATATCCTAATCCTACTGCAGGCTGTAGTGGTACTCTAGTTCGAATACCACTACACTTTTAGTCTCGACCTGCATGGGCCACCACTAAAAACGTGTCACGACCCGCACCCTAGAGTAAGGGCACGAGAACGTAACAATGCCCAGCCTACGCCGCAGTGTCGGCGGTAGAACGTTGTCCTAGGTCTCATGCATCTAACAGTATAAGACTAAGCAGTTTATACTTCTCGAATGGAGGTGACATAGCAGAATGTAAACTCAATCACATCTAGGGTAGAGCATAATGGAAGATAAATAAAACATAAAATCCAAAAGAAATACAGCAGATAGAAGTCTAAGTGTCTAAGATACACAACCCAGAAATACATCTCAAAACTCAAATACAGAAATCCATAAATATAATTCAAGACAACTGAAAATAAACTGAGCAAAATCCTAGCTACCTATACAACCTCTACTGTGTCTCCTCTAGGCTAGCAGGTAACCTCCAGGCTAGCTGTAAAATTTATCAACGGGTCCAGTCAGGACATGAGCGAGCATAATACATCTCAACAAATCATAGCAGGTTAGAAAATATAATCATGCAGTAAAGTAAGATACATGATCTGAAGAAATACAGTATGTAAACAGAGAGAGAACTGTAATAGAAATATCTACTATAAATAGAGAACTAACAGTGGCTAGTGATGTAGAGTACAGGATAGCACATGTGAACAAGACAGATTTGTACATGATCTACACTAAAGAGTTTCACATGATCTACACTACTATGGAATTGTTCACATGACTACTAGCACTCCCCCGTTTTTTCCAATCAATATACAAGGATATAAGCAGGTTATGTTATTGTACATGATATCACATGGGGGCCCATGAAAGGGTGCACATGATAGTATACATGAGGGCTCTATGAACATGAGAGTACATGATTCACAAGAGTGTACGTGTATGGTGAAAGCACAGGAGTACATGATGAAAGTGAAACGCACATGACACAATGTACCCGATGCTCCCGAGGGAGATAACATCGCATGAAGAGATCTATATAGTACTAATCCGTGATAATATCGTGACAGCATCAAGTAAAGTAATCTAAAGCAGGAATATAATTCTAAGCAGGATATGAAATGATCAGAGAATGTACTCGCCTGATAACCTGAACAGCTGATAAGTATAGGGGGTCCAACTGAAGCCACAGAGTCCTATTTAAAGCAACACATGTTACAAGGTGTTCAGTTTTAATAATGAATCTCTACAAGCAATCTATATTATCCTAGGTTCTTCCAAGTCAAAACAACTCTAGGTCGACTCCGGCCAATAATCTAGTCAAACTAGGTCAAGTGTTGACTTACAGTTGACTTTGGGTTAACTGGTCAACTCTGGTCAAACAGGGTCAATTCTAGTCTAATTATTAAAGATATAAAGTGTACTTCGTTATTGGTACGTCGAAACTTACGACACGCAAATCGAGATGAGATGATCAACGGTAAAGTTGATAATCTTATTATAGTGATCCACGTGTCCATCTTGTCAATTTTAGCGATGTGAGATCACTGGAATTGACTGAGCTCAGTTTCATTATACTAATCCCGAAATACGAACATTATAAGAATTAATTATTAATAAATTATAAAAGGTTAAACTCAGAGAAATTATCAACAAATATTGTCGAACGATGAAATAAACATCGCCAACGTGTCTAGAATGGTCAAATTAGCTAGGATAGCCTACCCAACGGTCTAATTTGGACACAAGGGCAAAAAGGTAATTTTGGGTCAAAACGGTGTCCGTGTCGGAGCCGTTTGCACCGAAAAATGTGCAGGAAAATAAGTCTATAAAATATAACAAATTATATGTCCACGAAACCAGAATGACGATACGAACCCAACGGTATCTCCAGAATTGAATTCCGTTGACCCGATCTCAATTTGGTCCGTTGACCAGAACTTGGAATTCCGGTTTGCACGGAAATGCGTGTCGGAGCCAAAGTTATCAAAACTCAGCAAACTACATGTTAACAAGTCCAGAATGACGATACGAACTCAACGATATATCCGGAATTGGATTCCGATGAGCCGATCTCAAAATGACCCGTTGACCCGGATATTGGTATCCGACTTGCACCGAAATGCGTGCCGGATCCAATGTCCACCAAAACCTAGCAAATTATATGTCAACGAGTCCAGAATGACGGTACGAACTCAACGGTATATCCGGAATTGGATTCCGATGAGCCGGTGTCAAAAAGTCCCGTTGACCCGGACTCTAGGACCCATTTTGTACCGAAAAACGTGCCAGGGCCCACATCCCCCAAATCTAACAAATTTTATATAAAAACATGCCAGAACGACGCCATGAGTCTAATGGTGGTGTCAGAAATAAAATCTGGAGTCCCGTGTTCAAAAATGGAATTTTACAAGTTGGAAATTACTGTTGACACAAAGTCACAGTCAACCAAATATTGATAACATTGACTAAATAATACTTGTGATAATTCAATACGACACACGACGACTAGATTCTGCTCAAGCCAGACGACAGCTCAGTTGTGCAATTACAAGTCATTTTTGCGTCTGTACTTTTATATTTATTGAGTCTAGAATGATTGTAAGCTGAGTTATGCTGGGCTCTTGAGACTCAACCCACAACCTATCCAAAATCTATAAAGCTCCACATCCAAACTTAGCCCATTGGACCCTTGGACCAATTCTGTGCTCTGGAGACAGAGTTCGGGCCGAACTCTGCCTCCACACAGAGTTCGGGCCGAACTCTGTCCCCTAAAAATCAGCACCCTAATTTTTAGGGTTGGCTAGTTGCTAGTTGTCCAACGGCCAATTTTTTTGAAAATTCCTACCAGAATTCTGGCCGAATTCTGCCTGTTAAAAACCTATAAATAGGCCAAGAATTCTCTCATTTTCATTCATCCAATCTTCTCTTCTCTTCTCTCTTAAGCTCAATATAAGCCATACCCTTCTCATCTACTAGCCACAAGTTTCCTAAGTCTCGAGTGCTCAGCATCTCTCAGTTAGGAGTCTTGTGCAAGAGTTCAAGAAGTCGCTTGGAAAATTTCAAGCATCGCCACTGCGATCCATTGTAAGAAGTTGACGTGCTCTTCTGAAGTAAAGGCACGAGGTGTAACTACTATTTCACAAATAGTAGATTTAATCCTGAGCTAGAGTTCTCAGGCCTGGACTAGTCCTCCACGAGGAAAACCAGGTTAAAATCGGTTGTGTTTGCGTATGCTCTCTTGCTCCTTATTTATTTTCTGTATTTACTCTGATTAATTTTAGATCGTGAAAGAGTTAATTTTTTAATTGGTTATTATTGCTATAACTCTATTCACCTCCCTCTAGAGTTGCCATCTGTTCTTCAATTGGTATCAGAGCTCTGTTCTCTTTATAAGGATTTACATCCTAGAGCTGATCCATGGCAACCACACAATCCTTGATTTCCAATCACGGTGAAGGACAGTCCACTCATAGGCCTCCCCTATTTGATGAAACTAACTACACGTATTGGAAAACAAGGATGAGTTTTTATCTCAAGTCGCTAGACTTTGACCTGTGGACTATCGTCACTGACGGTTACAAAAAGCCCGCCAGAATAGTTGTCAATGGCGATCTCGTTGAGAAATCACATGACAAATATTCTGACGAGAAAAAGAAACAGGCAAGTCTAGACGCGAGAGCTATTAATGCTTTATTCTGTGCTATAGACAGGAATGAGTTCAACAGGGTATCTACATGCACCACATCCCACAAAGTATGGAAGCTTCTAGAAGTGACGCATGAAGGAACCACCCAAGTCAAGGAATCAAAGATAAGCCGTCTCACTCAAGAATACGAGGCTTTCAAGATGAAGCCAAACGAGACGATCATGCAAATGTTTACAAGATTCCTCGACATCATCAACCCCATGTCTTCGCTTGGGAAGCAATATTCAAACCACGAGAAGATTCGCAAGCTACTTAGGGGGCTACCAAAAATTTGGAACCCTAAGGTGACAGCCATCATAGAAGGAAATGATCTCACAACCATGACTATGGAGACCTTGATGGGAAAGCTAATGACTCATGAGCTTGACCTCAAGAACTTCGAAGAGCCTGCTCCTAAGGCTAAGGAGATCGTACTCAAAGCTCACCGACGGAGGGCTGAACCGGAAGAGACGGATGATGACAACTCAGAAGATGATGATCAAGCCCTCATGGTTCGCAACTTCAAGAGATTCCTTCGCTTCAATCGAAAAAAAAAGAAACCACAAGAAGATGAAGAAGAAGAGCCAACTTGCTACGGTTGCAAGAAAATGGGACACGTCCGAAAAGACTGTCCATTCTTAAAGAAGAGCAACCGCTATGAGAATCGACACAAGAAGACCTCCTCAAAGAAATATGCCAACACAAGCATTGGCATGAAAGCGAAGCTAGTGACTCCGAGGAAGAAAAGAACTCTCCTCAAGATACGGCTAATGTGTGCCTAATGGCGACATCCGACAAGGTATCAAACGAAACTCTTGATGACTTCACTTTTGATGAACTTGGCGATGCTTTCACCGATTTACTTAGTGATCACAAAAAGGTCATTGGTAAATACAAACAAGCCAAGGACAAAATCAAAAGTCATAAAGTCGAAATACAAAGACTTTCTCTGTTACTTGATAATCTTAGAGACACTACACCCACGGATGTCACTGATGAGGTATCTAAGCTTAAAATAAGCTTACATGATGCCGAGGCACGTATTGAGCAACAAACACAAGAAATCACAACACTCAACACGGAGCTTGCAGAAGAAAAGAGCAGACACAAGACTTCTATTACCAAGATGCATGGTTTGAATGCTAAGATTACTGAATTGCAAGCTGTCTCTAAGAAACTAGAGACTAAATTGGGAAAACAGGTTGCTCAACCTCAAACCCAATTACATGAGACACACACAAAGCATGACACCACTCATACTAGTCAACCACGTCATCCTAATGCTGCTCACCATCATGCTTACATGTATACACACTTTCACAAAGGACACAAACCACATGCACGTAGAAATAATCATCATATGTCATAAAAATATCATGCTACACATAGATACAATCATCACCATGTTGCACAAAGACACAATCAACATCACTCTACATATAGACAATATCATCATACCATGCCATATAGACAATATCATCATGCCATACCTTATAAACAATATCACCATACCACTCCACATAGTCATCATCACCATGCTGAATCTACATATCATCACACTTCTCCTCATTATTCTGTTTATAGACATCATCAGCATGCTCCTAATGTAAATAGGAATGCTACATGTACTTATTGTAGTTTATATGGACACATTTCACCACAATATAGAATTAAAAGATTAGTAGATAGAAAGATATATGCATGGTTTCCAAAAACTAACTCTTCAGGACGCTCAAGAACTTGGGTACCAAAGGTCACATCTACTCTTGATGTAGGTGGACCTTCCCTCCTTAAATAAGAGTAAGTGGATTCTCGATAGTGGATGCTCGCGGCATATGACGGGAGATGCACATCTTTTCGCATCACTATCGATGAAGAGAAAGGATATGTATCCTTCGACAATAATCTAAAAGGTTATATTATAGGTAATGGTATTATTGGTTATCCTCCCTCTCCCGTAATAAAGGATGTCTGTCTAGTGACCGAGTTAAAGCATAACCTGCTCAGCATCAGTCATCTTGGTGACCATGGTTATGACATTAACTTTAGACAAAATAATGCCTTATTTATGATAGGTCAACAGGAGACATTACTTTTGAAGGGATAAGAGGAGGCAATATTTAATTTACTATTTGTCTATAGATACTAACAATGCAGGTAGATGCCTATATGCTCATAAAGATGAACGGTTACTATGGCACCAGCGTCTTGGTCATGCCAATATGGATACTATATCCAGGCTATCGACCAAGAAGCTAGTTAGAGGCTTGCCCGACATCACATTCAAAAAGGACACCGTATGTGCCGAATGTGAGTTGAATAAGGCAACCAAGTCATCTTTTTGTTCCATAAACTCTGTAAGCACTACTAGACCCCTGCAACTACTCCATATGGATTTATTTGGCCCTAGTAGAGTAGCCAGTCTTGGTGGAAAACTCTATGCCTTTGTTATTGTTGATGACTTTTCAAGATTTACTTGGGTTTTCTTTCTTACTTATAAAAGTGATGCTATTTCAGTTTTTAAGATTTTTGTCAAGAAAGTTCAAAACGAAAAAGGCTACATGATTACTCGAATCCGAAATCATCATGGAGGCGAGTTCGAAAATTCTGATTTTGAAAAGTTTTGTGATTCAAATAGTTTTGATCATGAGTTTTCTTGTCCAAGAACTTCTCAACAAAATGGTATTGTGGAGCGAAAGAATAGGACTCTTGGTGATATGGCCAGAGTCATGTTGAACAAGTTCTCACTTCCGAAATATTTTTGGGCTGAAGCTGTCAGTACAGCATGCCACATTTTAAATAGGGTACTTATTCGTCCAATTACGAAGAAAATACCCTATGAGCTTTGGTTTGGGAGAACCCCAAATGTTTCTTATTTTAAAGTTTTTGGCTGTAGATGTTTTATCCTTAACACCAAAGACAACTTAGGCAAATTTGATGCCAAAGCTGACGATGGTATTTTCCTTGGCTATGCTGCCAAGAGTAAGGGATATAGAGTTTTTAACAAACGCTCATTAATTATGGAAGAGTCTACCAATGTGAGTATTGATGAAGATAACAGTGCAGCACTCTTGATGATGATGTTGAGCCATCAACGTCTACTCCATTGAACACCACAACCGAAACAAATTCTCTGGAAAGCTTGCCTAAGAAATTCTCTTTCAAGCCATCACATCCAAAAAATTTGGTAATCGGTGAGGTTTCACGTGGAGTAACTACTAGATCATCATTAAGAGACTCTATTGCTAGCACTGCCTTTATTTCACAAATTGAGCCGAAAAACATTTTAGAAGCCTTCAATGATGAATTTTGGATTTCTGCTATGCAAGAGGAACTTAACCAATTCGAGAGAAGCCAAGTATGGGAACTTGTTCCTAGACCGGCTAATCACTCGATTATTGGTACTAAATGGGTTTTTAGAAACAAAGTGAATGAAGATGGTTCAGTCACACGCAACAAGCTCGTCTAGTAGCCCAAGGATACAACCAAGGGAAGGTATCGACTACGATGACACGTATGCTCCTGTTGCTAGATTGGAATCCATTCGGATGCTTTGTGTATGTGCAAATTTTCAAAATTTCAAATTATTTCAAATGGATGTTAAAAATGCTTTCTTGAATGGTTTTTATAAGGAGAAAGTTTATGTAAAACAACCCCCTGGCTTTGAAAACCACAAATTTCTTGACCATGTGTTCAAGCTAAAGAAAGCGTTGTATGGCCTCAAACAAGCCCCTAGAGCTTGGTATGAATGGCTAAGCAACTTCTTGCTTGAGAAAGGTTTTTCAAAAGGGAAAATTGACACTACACTTTTCATAAAATCTTTCAAAGACACTATTCTTTTAGTACAAATATATGTAGATGATATTATTTTTGGTTCTACTGATGAAACCCTTTGTCAAGATTTTGCCAAGTGTATGCAGACCGAGTTTGAGATGAGCATGATGGAGGAGCTCAACTACTTTCTTGGGCTGCAAGTCAAACAAAGGTCAAATGGAACCTTCATTTGTCAGTCGAAGTATACAAAGGACATGCTGAAGAAATTCGACCTTGATAACGTCAAACCAATCAGCACTCCTATGGCTACTTCAACCAAACTTGAACCAGATGAAAGTGGCAAACCCGTAGATCAACGTAAGTATCGAGGTATGATAGACAGTTTACTCTATCTTACTGCTAGTCGCCCTGATATAATGTTTAGCGTTTGCCTGTGTGCTAGATATCAAGCAAATCCTAAGGAATCACACATGACCGCAGTTAAGCGTATCTTTCGATACCTTAAGGGTACGGTTACAGTGGGCCTATGGTATCCCAAGTCAACATCATTTGACCTCATTGGTTACTCTGATGCTGACTTCGCCGGATGCAAGGTCGACCGTAAAAGTACGAGCGGTACGTGTCATTTATTAGGAAAGGCTTTAGTCTCTTGGTTTAGCAAGAAGCAGAATTCTGTCGCACTATCCACAACAGAAGCTGAATACATAGCAGCCGGGCGTTGTTGTGCACAAATTCTGTGGATGAAGCAAACCCTTGAAGACTATAATTTATCTTTCATGCATATTCCAATCTTTTGTGACAATACTAGTACAATAAATCTTACTAAGAACCCCATTTATCACTCACGCACGAAGCACATTGAAATTCGTCACCACTTTTTGCGTGATCATCAGCAAAATGGCACGATTAACTTAGAATTTATTGACACTGATCATCAGTTAGCAGATTTCTTCACCAAACCATTATCCGAAGAGCCCTTCAATTTTCTTTGTCGTGAACTTGGAATTTTAGATGAAGCTGTTATAAATTAAAATAAACCTGCATAAATATCGAATATATTGTGATTCTTTCATGATGAACGTGCTATGGGTACAAGTCGAAAGGGCCCTTCTGACAACAAGGCATAAAAGCCTAAGCGACACGGTACACTAGTCCTCAGGACTATCGCTAGCTGGGATCCGGCCCCTGCAGCTAACCCATGGCAGCTTCAAAATATGAATTACGATATAATTCTTTGTTTATTATACGGTTCATTTTCATCTATCACATGCCGAAATACTAATTTTTTATACTTCATTATTACTGCTTTAAACTCACTATCTTCTATTCATCTATTTAACTATTGGATTCTTTTCTGTACTTAAACTCTTGTAGTATATTGGTTTTATCTTTACTTAACCAATTTTTGACTCAACTCAGCCTGATTCCTGTTCTGTCCCCAGGATCCGGAATTCGGGCCGAACTCTGTTCCTACCAGAGTTCGGGCCGAATTCGGCCTGCCTGTTCCAGAACCGGGAACAGGCTCAGCCATTGATCCAATTGTTGATCCAATGGTCATTAATTGACCCGACCAAGAGAAACCCTCTCCTTAATTTCGGTTTCTCTTCCCTCTCCTTCCTTCTTACCACCTTTTCTACTTCTCCAACTTAAAACTCTCAAAACCCTAACCCTATTTTCTCCTTTCTAGAGCTCCATTCTTCCCAAAACTCAAGGAGGAGGCTTAGTTTTCAATTCTCTTTCATAATCTTTCACTATTTTGAGGTATAATTCCTTACTTTTCTATATCTCAAATTTTTTCATTATCATCCATCTATTGTGTTATGGCTCCACGATTGCTCAACCGTGGGAAGAGACTTCGGACCGAGGGTGCGTCCTCGTCGAATGCTCCTCCTCCCGTTGAGTCGCCCGTTGCACCACCCGTTGCACCGGCTATTGAACAACAAACCCATCCGTTGTTCAATCCTCCACGTCCACGTGATCCAAACACTTTTGACGATCGAATTTTTATATCACTAGACGCAACAAATGAGTGGTTTTGTGATTTTTGGACACGTCCGATGTTTGCGGGACACCCCATAATCTTTATAATTTTCTCACAATATGATGCACTCTTTAATGACCTTTGCCTTGACGAACTTGTTACCTCAAATTTGGTCATTTATCGTAGTGCCATTCAAATGTTTTATTGCAACTTGACTCATGATGATACTCGTATCTATTCACGTGTTGCGGGTATTTATATCTCATTTGATGATTTTGAATTGGCCGAATATCTTGAACTTCAAGAGCCAAATTCTTGGGAAAGCTTGTTGAAGCTAGATCCTTTATCTTTCCCGAAGGGATTTCACTAGAGAGCTTCAAGGACGACTTATGTAGCCCTAACACACGTCCTCGTAAGCTTTTGGCTAAATTCCTCAACCCTTATTTTTATGAACTTCATCGGATCATTTTCAACACCATTCTACCCAAAGCGGTTTCTACCGATGAAGTCACTTATTTTGAGATTTCAGTATTGTACCATCTCCACTTCCATGTTCCCTTTAACCTCCCACGCACAATGATGGATTGGATGATCAACTGTAGGAAGAAACCAAGATCTTTGGTTTATGCATTATACCTTCCTATGATCTTTCGTGAGTTTTATGTACCGCTTGATGAGTGTCCATTCTTACCTGCCCCTGCCTTTCTCTCCAAGGCAAGGAGGCTTCATGCGGCCGTTGGCTCATCGGTCGTGTCTGAGCATTCTGAGGATGAGCCAGATGCCCCTCCTCTCGGACAGGATCCTCCTCCTCCTCCTGCCACTCTCGATTCTATTCAGACCATGCTCCGAGATCATTTTGCTTTGGAGTACGATCGTTAGACTCAGCTGGATTATCGGACCACATTGCAGATGAGTGCTATCAGCAACTCGCTGCATGATATCCGGTATTCCATGTCTCGCCATCCTACCATGCCCACTCCTATGGAGCGAGATCCCGATCGTGAGGGCTTTCGTATTGATGATCCTTGGGTCCGTCGCTACATGGATCCAGATGCGGCATTCGTGGACCCATGTCGCTCCTTTACTGATCCATCGGACGACGCCGGGCCCTCTCGTGCTCGATGATGGTTTTGGACTGCTACTTGAGGCTGCTACTGGAGATCTTAGATTATGTTTTCTGCATTCTGCTTTAGTTACTTTTATGTACTTGATTTGTAGTAGACTTATTATGAATTGTGCTTTTGAGACTTTGGTAGTTCTATTATCAGTTTCTATGTCATTATGACTCTTGGTCACTATCTTATTTTATATGCAGTTTTTTCTCCTTTATGTGTGTTTTGCCAGTTATCATTTATCTATCTCATATTGCTAAATGCCAAAAGGGGGAGTTATGTGTATATTCTGTTTCTGTTTGTTTGGTTTATATGTGCTTTTGGAAGAATATTATTAACAGGCCAACAAAGATTCACAGCATTGTTTATGGGGGAGCTACTCTTAAGCTCGGCACTTATTATGGGGGAGCTGTGTCGTTACATGTGTCCAGGTATGGATATTGAATATACAATTATTATTTTGTCAATTATCAATATGGGGGAGATTGTTGACACAAAGTCACAGTCAACCAAATATTGATAACATTAACTAAATAATACTTATGATAATTCAATACGACACACGACGACTAGATTCTGCTCAAGCCAGACGACAGCTCAGTTGTGCAATTACAAGCCGTTTTTGCGTCTGTACTTTTATATTTATTGAGTCTAGAATGATTGTAAGCTAAGTTATGCTGGGCTCTTGAGACTCAACCCACAACCTATCCAAAATCCATAAAGCTCCACATCCAAACTTAGCCCATTAGACCCTTGGACCAATTCTGTGCTCTGGAGACAGAGTTCGGGCCGAACTCTGCCTCCACACAGAGTTCGGGCCGAACTCTGTCCCCTAAAAATTAGCACCCTAATTTTTAGGGTTGGCTGGTTGCTAGTTGTCCAACGGCTAATTTTTCTGAAAATTCCTACCAGAATTCTGGCCGAATTCTGCCTGTTAAAAACCTATAAATAGGCCAAGAATTCTCTCATTTTTATTCATCCAATCTTCTCTTCTCTTCACTCTTAAGCTCAATATAAGCCATACCCTTCTCATCTACTAGCAACAAGTTTCCTAAGTCTCGAGTGCTCAGCATCTCTCAGTTAGGAGTCTTGTACAAGAGTTCAAGAAGTCGCTTGTCAAATTCCAAGCATCGCTACTGCGATCCATTGTAAGAAGTTGACGTGCTCTTCTGAAGTAAAGGCACGGGGTGTAACTACTATTTCACAAATAGTAGATTTAATCCTGAGCTAGAGTTCTCAGGCCTGGACTAGTCCTCCACGAGGGAAACCAGGTTAAAATCGGTTGTGTTTGCGTATGCTCTTTTGCTCCTTATTTATTTTCCGTATTTACTCTGATTAATTTTAGATCGTGAAAGAGTTGATTTTTTAATTGGTTATTATTGTTATAACTCTATTCACCCCCCTCTAGAGTTGCCATCTGTTCTTCAATTACGAATTCGGACGGCCAACTTTGGCGTTGAATTCAACCAATCGAACAAGCTCACAATGAAACAAAACTGGAGGGGTTGAAAGAGGGTTATACCATCTTCGTACAGGAACTAGTACCACGCCAAACGGAGCTGCGGTGGAGGCGGTACAAGCTGACGAAGTTGACCCCGTAAAACTGCCCAAAATTAACACAATTTAAACGGTCAACTTGGTGGCCGATTTTGATGTATCAAACGATAAAATTAACGGACGAAAATTAACAGGAGTGAAGGTGGATATACCGAGATTACGACGGACCGAAGAAATCGTCGATCCAACGGTCGGATTCCCGGGAAAATGTGTGCGAAGTTGCTACGACGGAATGTAAATTCTGAATCAATCCCGTGCGCGTCACGACGAAACTTCGTGCGAAACGCACGAATCGTCTCGACGGCGCGTCCCGGAGGACGGTGGCCGTCAGGGGGCTACTCGCCGGAGTGGAGCGCATGGCCAGGGGGGCCACGGCGGCCGTACGGCGGCGCGGCGGCACACGACAGCGGCCCGCGCGTGCGCACACGTGTGCGCCTGCATGCGTGCAGCTGCTGCTTGCTGCTGGTGGCGCGTTGGCCGGTGCAACAGCTACGGCGAAGGCCGGTGGCTGCGGCAAGATGGAGGTGGTGGTACGACGGTCGGCCGGAGGGCGGCTAAGGATGGTGGTGGTGGCGGTTGTGATAGGTGGTGGTAGTGACTATGGTGTTGATGGTGGTGACTATGGAAGTAGAAGGAGGAGGAGAAGGGAAGTGATGATGGTGGAGGTGTTGTGGGTGGTCGACGGCCTGGAGGGTGGCCGACGGCGAGGCTAGGCCAGGAGGAGGGGAGGTCAGCCATGGGGGATGGGCTGTGGTGGAGTTGCTGTTAGTGTGGAGAAAATAGTGAGAGAGAGAAAGAGATGTAGTAATAATAAATGAGAGAGGAAGATGGAAGAATGAAAAGTTAGAGAGAGAAAGGAATCTCTCCATGCAATTTTTGTAGGGCCGGCCAATGCAAGAGGCGGGGAAATTTAGTGTTTGGGAAAATTAATGGTGAGGGTTGAATGAGGGGAAATCAAGGGTAGAATTTAATTATAGGAATTTTGGTCATTCCTATAGGGATTTAAATAAAGAAAATTTTCCATTAAATATTAAAAATAGGTAGGATAAGATTTTGATATTTTTCAAGGATAAAGAGGCTGAGGGTGATGGTGATGGAGAGTAGCATGGAGCTGGGGTTGGGTTCAGTCAAGCCGGGTTGGATCAAAATCGGACATTGTGCAAAAATCGAATAAAAATAGATGTTGATGATTATGGGTAAATAAGTAGCACATGGGGATTCCAATAAATAGGACACAAGTGGCATGCGGATAGTAGGCTCAAAGTGGGCCATGTCCATAATTGGGGCTGACATGTTGTGGTCGACAGGGTACCCACAAATCAAGTTGGAAGATAAATGCGACACCGTGGAGTGAAATAAAATCGGGTCATGTGTCAGGAAAGTTGTGCGAAGAAAATGGAGCACAAAATGGCGTGTCTGAGTGGGACACTAAGGTCAAAGGTGAAGAGTGTCTCGAGTAGATCGTGCATGATGAGTTGGTTTCAAGAAAATAACTGGTCTTGTGCTCCCATTCAAAAGTCACGGTAACGTACTAAAAATGATCAAGGAAAAGAGTGGGAAAATTAATTAATAATCAAATGGTCTAATTCGACCCAAAGTTCTGCGAAGCAAAAAGAGTACAAAGGAACAAGTTTGAGTGGGATACTATATACCATCATAAAAGTAATCATGTCCACTACAAAACTCGTGAAGAAGATTTCCAGAGTTGAACATCCCTGACACTCCAAATATCTATGGCACGGAAAAGCACACTTAAATAATAAATAGAATAATTTATTTATTGAAATTAAAATCAATCAGAAAATAAATAAAAATAAAAAAAAATCAACCCAAAATTCAGGGTGCTCACACTTCCCAAAAGCCCTCATGCGGCCAAAGCCCAAGACGTCTTTAAAGGTCTATCATGAGACCAAAACTTCCATTTACATTCATTCCTGAAGGCGGATGATAAGTGCCCTTGGTCGAGCCACCCCGATCCTACCATCAACTGCTGAAATGATCTAATCAACTGTTTTATGGCGCATGAGTTATAACCACCCCCATTCAAACAAGATATTCACTCCAAATCATGGATTGCGTCAGGTGTCAATGTGATCGGGACACCTGGTTTAAATCTTGCATTTATGGCATGTGCGCTACGACCGCCCCAATCAAATTAAAGATTATCCTAAGTTACTATATGTGATGCAAATCATTCCTGATCAAGCCATATAGCAATCATCTGTTACTCATTATTATTATAACTCAAAATCTTCTAATCCACTAAAGTAATCTCTACAGCCAATCAGCATTCAATCGGTGCCACATGTCAACATGATCGGGCTGAGTGGTTAATCAACTCTATCATATAGTTTTGATAACCTGAATTGTATCTATCCTGTAGAAGGTCTCTCCTTATCAATGTCTCATGCATTGTCTATCTTTGACGATGGCTATAAAAGGAGGTATATGCCTTCAGAGAAACATACAGAAATAGAGACACCTACACAAACCTACACAGGAGATACTCCACAGACAGAGCATATCGAAAGAAGTCAGAGCGTATCGATCGTCAATGGAGCAAAGGATTCCCTGTAGTACTCGACCTTCATCATCACACTTCCTCAAATCTTATATTTGTACTAAGGGACCCTCGTTGTCAAGGTCCTCTGTTGTTTTTTTTTTGAAATACAATAAAAAAAGAAGTTTTCTTAAACTTTTCTTCTTCTAACGTTTGTGATGGCAACAACACACACACACAAACTGCTTTCAAGGCTAGCCCTTACTTGAAGAAGAGGATCCAAAGCCCTAATAAGCCCAAATTCTAAACCCTACAATTCTCCAAGGCTAGCCTTCCCTAATTGGTTCAACTTTGTCTATTTCACATACTCATTTAGAAAAAATTTATTTATGAATATAAATTTATAATATTTGTATATATGTGATAAAGGTATGTCACGGACACATTGCTAAGATATCATACATACATGTTAACTTGAGTTGGTATTGATACGGTATCGTGAAATGGTTATATGTATATGATGGGCCCTAAGTTTACGATATCTAGGAAGGTTGGTTGTACACATATAACCGTATACTTTTTGTGTGTGTGAGTGTGTCTATATATATACATATATTATCACGACCCGCTTCCGTTTTTCGGGATGCGAGTACGTGGCCAAGTCTAGCCTACGCCGCAACATCGGCGGTAGTACGCTGTCTGGAGCCAATATAAATCTCAAATACAACAAAATCATACTATCTTGCTCATTCACTAATTATTTAAATTACAATTCCAATAATACATTCAAATTGCTTTTCGAAACAAATTCGCCATATGTGACTATTCTAGCTAGTATCTATAGTTGGCCTCCAAGATACCTCTAACTCCATCCGAAGGAATCCAAAGCAAGAGAGCAAGTCATCAAAAATAGTCATCAAGCATCTATCAGCTGAAAAATATATCCAGTCAGGATTGGAACGTGTCACGACCCGCACCCTAGAGTAAGGCCACGAGACGTGGGTACGTCCAGCCTACGCCGAAGTGTCGACGGTAGAACGCTGTCCTAGGTCAAACATCTAACAGTATAAAGGTACCTGTACAGTATATACACTCCGAATGGAGGTGACATAACAATATACAGTCCCAATCACATCTAAGGCAGAGTAAAGATAGAAGATAGATAGGTAATACTGAAATGAAAAGATCCACATAATGCAATCAGAGAAGTCTAAGTGTCTAATGAAATAACAAATCCACAAATCCCAAATATCATAATACAGTCATCCAGAATGAAATATAAGAAACATCCTAGTCTAGTGGAGTGTCGTCCACAGCTAAAGGATCCTGCTGCTGGTCCAAGTCGGTACTGTCATCTAGGGTAGCCCCATAATAAGTGGGACAGCACGCCTCGTCCTCATCCTCTGTAATATTTCAACAGGTTCAGTCAGGACAAGAGCGAGCACAATACATCTCAACAAGTCATAGCAGAAAAGGAAATATAATCATGCTAGAGAATAAAATACAGGAAACTGAAGAATAGCATAATGTAAAAGAGACTGTAGGTAAATATCTACGATATAAATAAGAGAGACAGTACTAGTGATTCAGAGAACAAGATGAACATGTGAATGGCTTAGGATTGATTCATGACTACACTAAGAGTGATTCATGACTATACTACCTTGGATATTATTCACATGACCATTCATACTCACTCGTACCCCAACAAATACACAAGGATCCAGTCAAGTTACGTTAAGATTCATGACTAAACTACTTGACCCGTATAGGGTGATTCATGAATTGATTCGTGAAGGCTCGGTGATCATGAGAGTACATGAGTCACTAGCTGATTCCCGAAGATTCATGATAATAGAAGCAAGAGATACATGATGTAAGTGAAACATACGAGACAAGAGTATCTGATGCTTCCGAGAGGGATAACATCTCATGAAGGGATCCATATAGTACTAATCCGTGTTACCAACGTGTCAGCATCAAGTAAGATAATCTAAAGCAGGAAATATAATCCTAAACAAGATATGAAATGATCAGAGAATGTACTCGCCTGGTATCCTGAATGTCCGAAGAGAATATACTGTCCGAGGAGTGGTGTCTGTCTCCTATAGAACAGTACAAGTCACAACAAGTCTAAAACAAGGAAATAGACTGCTACAATGCATCTACATGAAGTTTGGGGTCAATCTAGACTAAAATCAACCTTTGGTCAACTCTAGTCAACCCTAACAGTCAAACTAGGTCAATTCTAGTCTAATTAAGTCAAACTAGGTCAAACGAGGTCAAACTTGGTCAAACTAGTCTAGGTTGGTCAAACCTAGGCTTAACAAGTCAATTCTAGGTCAACTAACTAAATACCACACAAGTCACCCTAGCCTAGTGATACACAAGGGTATCACCACATGCAATAGGCCACTCTACCTAGGCCATGGGCCAAATACAAATAGGCTAATGAAATCCCTACTACACATTCACATACACACTAGTAACTATTTACCCACAATATATATATATGTAAATATACATACATGTAGATTAGGAAATATCTATATATATATATATATATATATATATATATATATATATATATATATATATATATATATATATATATATATATATATATATATATATATATATTTATATATATATATATATGCATATATATACATAATGTGTGTGTGGATTAATATAAATATATATATATATATATATATATATATATATATATATATATATATATATATATATATATATATATATATATATATATATATATATGCATATATATACATAATGTGTGTGTGGATTATATATGTGTAGACATGTGTGTGTGTGAGATATGAGTGTGTGAGCTATGTGTGTGAGTGTGTAAAGTGGAAATTCATGTGTGAGTGATAGCTGATTTGTGTGTGTGTGTGATGATACACATGTGTGTATGAGTGCTATGAGAGAGTGAGCTATGAGTGTTAAGTGACTGTGATATAATATAGGGGGTGTGTGTGTTAGAGTTTTGTGTGTGAAGGGTGACTGTTTGTGGGTGTGAGTGTGAGAGTGTAAACAGGTTTGTGTGTGTGTGATTAGGATTGTGTGTGTGTAAGGAGTAGGGCTGTGTGTGTGTTAACATCTGAAGAATTCTGGAATCAGAATGTGTGTATGTGTGGTGTGATAGTGTGAGGGAAATGTGAGAGAAAACTGGAAATCAAAATGTGTGTGTGTTGTGATTCATTTTTCTAGAACTTGTGACAGTGTAGAGTGTGAGAGAACTAGAAATCAGAATTGTGTGTGATAAGTTAAAGAGTGTGAGCTAAAACAGTGAACAAGTTTCAGTTTTCTGAAACTTGACAGGAAACCCCAAAACCCAAGTGCAAAACCCAATTCCATGATCCCTTTGCATTAGTACAATTCAAAGTTACCATGTACAACACTCCTCAATATGTAGGTGGCTAAATCTGATATAATCATCATCACAAAACAGGAAGAAAATGAAATCAATTTCAGAATACAAAAACACATCAGCCGTATCAGTGAATATCAGTGTTCTATAGGGAATTCGAAATTTCGAATTCAAAATCACGTAGAAATGCCAAACAAAGGGTTGGTAAATGATGTCATGCATGTGAGGGTACTAGAGAGTGTCCTCGTGTCCAAGAATTGGACACGAATCGTGTCCAAATTAACTGCACAAACACAGACCCAACAGTGCACAAACAATCGTCGTGCACGCGTGCACGTGCATCCAACACGTGACACACGACACGACACGACACGACACGTGTTCGTGTCCAGTGGTGCCCTAGGGTATCTCTAGGACTGACACATCCTGTATCGAGTCCATGAGACACACAGACACGACACGACACGCGTGTCAGCCGTGCCTGTGCACGTGCACAGCAGCCCGTGCGCGACAGCGCGCGGCCAATGCGACCTCGATTTCTCCTCGCGTAGTGTACGAGATGCTCCCAAATTTTGGGAGCATGGTCGCAAACAAAGCCCCTAGATTCCCACAAAATTTTAGGACACGACGTGTCCTGTATCCTGAGATACAGGGCCCATGATGCAGGACACGGCCTACAGGCTCGTGTTGCGTGTCCATACGATAAAACACGACACAAATGGACACGAAACACCCTACCACCTTCACAAAAATTGATACACTCATCTAGATATACAAATCCATGCAAATACATTTCAAAAATATGAAAATAATTCCCTACAGGCGTTTCTACAAACACCTAAAATACCAATACGATACGTGTCCGATACGGACACAAAATGGACACAAATTGTGCCCAAATCTCGTGGCAGTTAGGTAACCCCTAAACCTAACCTATTATGCAAAGAGATCAGGAAGAAACAAGGGTTTAGGTGGTTTACCTATTGAGTATCAAAACTCAAGAAAGAGCTTCAAAGAGGGGATTCCAAATGGCAACTCCAATCCTCCAAATGGCACACAAACTGAGGTGATCCTCCAAAATCAGTAAATAAACATAAATTAGATCCTATTGCAAAAGACTAGGGTTAAAAAGGAGTTAAAATGAATTAAATGGGATTTTAGAGCATAGGGGAAAATACCTCTCCTCCAAAATTAGGGCAAACCTAAAAAGAGGCAAAAACACTCTAAGAGATTACTTATAGGCAAGGGGAAATCCTAATAGTGGCTGCCATGGTTGGTTTAGGATTGGTTTTGGGCTTAATTCATGGGCCTATGGCTTAAACACTAGACTTAAAATTGGTAAGTCATAAGTCATTGACTTAAGTCACTAGTCATGGACTAATTCCACCCAACTAATCCTCCTTACCTTAAAACTAATTTCTAATTACTAAAGTAGGTTAACTAGAGTTAGACTAGGGTCACCAACTAGGGTTAGCTTCTAGGTTAGGCTCCAAGTCAACACTAGTCAAGTCTAGATTAACCCTTAATTAAATTATACCAAAAATCATATAAATTCTAATAAATCTCAATAATTCATAATAATTCCAAATAATTCCTAAAAGTTCAAAATGACCAAAATACCCCCATGCTCAAAAGTAAAAATAACTATCCTAATGCCATATCACTAGTCTTTAAATTGGTAAATCACAAGTCATGGTTTTAATAATTTTTAAAATAATCAAAAATCACCAAAAATTCATATCATGATTTAAATATCATTAATAAAGATTAAAATTAAAAAAATTCAAAATTACCCTCATTTAGAAAACTGGGTGTTATAGAACAAATACAAGTCTAGCCATCACAATACAAATACAATACAAAGCAATATAACACTAAACATGTGAAACAATGATCTATGGAAACATGAACAATATGAACTAGAAATTATGCAATAGAGAACTAATGAAAAAATTAGCAAGCATGAAAAGATAATGAACTCATATGAACAATATTAGTGTACGCGTCATGAGAAGTACAACGTTCCTGCACATAGACTGTTTGGGCGAACGATGAGGTTATAAGGCCCGCCCCCGTAAACGGGAGAGTTGCCAACAATACAATCTGGACTTTGCCCACGTGCCTAGTAATTGTACCCCTCCAATATCAATACCTCCCAATCATGAAAACAGGGTCACAAAAACGATCACGATAACAATAGAAAGCATGAACAATAGTCCAATCACTCAACTCTCGTGTGTGTAAACTGTCAAGACACGAAAATATCATGTATAAGTGAAATATAACAATTTAAAGTAAATGCACATGAAAGCGTCAACAAGTACTTGCCTCGGTTTTATTTGGAGCTGACTGGCGCGATATTGTCATGTTGGCACCGAAATAGTCTCAGAAATCAAAACTAAGCAAGATTTTTTCGGATGATGGCATGGACCATGTCATTGGGTTCGGATTAGTCGAATTGGCTAGGGACGATATAAAGAAGTTCGAGATCTTGTAAGAAGGCAGGGATATGACTAGCTAAGGACGAGAATTGATTCGAATAGAAATCGAGTATAAATATATATTAACTTTTAGAAAATACTTATAATAGTTTGAAACTATGTTTTACCAAAATATATTTTAAATAACTATTTTGAAAACATAGAAAACCATTTTAGGGTTAAACCCTTAATTTTGGTCAAACTATAATTTTATCAAATAGGAAAATACTACAATAATATTTTTGGGTTAAATGCCATAATTAAGATTCTATAAAAATATAATAATATTTTTATTAGAAAAATATAGTTTATATAGTTTTGAAAACAAAATTAATAATATCAGTAAGAAAACTAATGAAAAACTAATGACAATAATACTATTGATGACACTAATATAATAATAATAAAAAAAGAAAATAATAATACATACTTTATTTTTAGTGCTGGCCCAATAGCCTAGCCCAAATACTGGCTCTGCCCATCACTCCCTAAATATTAATAAGAATACAAAATTAAACCCAAAAGTATCATCCCAAAATTTAGCAACCCAGCCAAATCCAAAAATACTCATACCTACACATATTAAACAAAATACCGGCCCAATTCTCTACTGGCAGCCCATCAAATAAAAATAACTAATAGAAAGATAGGAAAGAGAGTGTGGAGAGACAGAGAAAGAGAGCAAGTGAGCAATGGAGAAGAGAGAGCTGGGATCGGGAAGGAGCAGCGGAAGAGAGGGGGGAACACGCGGAGGAAGGGAAGAGAAAAAGTCGAGAACGAGGTCGTGGAGAGGTTCCGACGAGGCGAGGGAGAGGGAAAAACGGTGGAGGAGAATTCGTCGACCGACTACGGCGAACGAGGTGCTCGTGCTGGCGGCATAGCTCGCGGAGAGGTGAGCGTCACCGGAAGCCTTACTAGTTATGGCCGCGGCTGATACGGCGGAGGAGCTCAACCGGGTACTCTGGCCCAGATCAACGGTGGCTTGGGCACATGGTGGCCGATGAAGTGGCGGTCGTGGGGGCTCGGCCTGGTACTCCGACCCAGGTGGATGGTGGAAGGACGCGACGGTGAGTAATGGTGATGGTGTTGGTGTTAGTTCATGGTGGTGGTGGAGTTATGTGGTGGTAGAGTCGATGATGGCCAGGGACTGGATAGCTGGTCGGAGACAAGGGTGGTGCTGGGGGCGCTCGGTTGGGGTTCCGTAGTGAGGGCAGGACAGTGATGGATAGTGGTGTAGCGTTCTGTGACAGGTGTGGCTGGAGTGGCCTGGAAGCGTAAAGAGGAAGAGTGGCCAAGGTGGCGGCCACTAGTCAGACGGGTTCGATGGTGAACCCTGGTGATCGTCGGGTTGAGGCACGGTATGCAAGGGTGGCGATGGTGGCTTGGCTAGACCTTGCCGAGATAGCGATGGCACGGGAAGGTGCAGAACATGAAGGGGAGTGGTGGTGAGGCTGTCCTTGGACGGAGATGGGGCAACCATCGGCCAGAGGGGTTTGGGCTAGGATTAGGGTTAGGGTTTTGATAATTGGAGATTTGAATCGACGTGTCCTGCGAGACACAGGAAGGTCACAATATAACTGTAATAAAATAATCGAAGATATTGGATGGACACGACACGGTGCACGCATTTGATTGGCTATGGTGTTTGAGGGATTTATGGAAAAAACAAAAAGGAAGTCTCCCTTTATATAGGAATGGTGGTTCCTAATAAGGGAAGGACTAGTAATAGTATGGATTAAATCTTTCTATAGATTTAAGCCCATTAAATACAGATTTGATCAAAGCTTTACCCCCTAAATTAATTACCATAATACTTTCACAAATAATTCAAAATAATTGATATTTCATAAACTAAATATGTTATGAAATAATTTTCCATAATACAAAAATAATATAGAAATAGGTTTTATTGATCAAAGATAATAATTCAAGACCAAATCAATTTAATTCTAATACTTATCTTTCTATAAAATTTTAACTATTATTTAAAATAATTCAAGAATATTTTCATAAATCCAAATCAAATTTTTAGAAATATAATTTAGTAAAATCCTTTTTAATCGAAAAATACTCAAGATTTCCTTTGCAGAAGTTCAAATATAAAATTTATTCTCTATGGCAAAAATATTTAAAAACATATAAATTAATATAAATATTCGAGAACAGGGGTTACAAATCATCCACCTTAGAAATAAATTCGTCCTCGAATTTAAAAATATATAGTGTATACATGAAAAGAATAAGTAAAATACATCAAAGCAATAAATTATAAATCATTAGATGTACAATAGCAAAAAGATATTTTGAAAATAGAAAGATCGATCTAATCATTCTTCAAGGATGGATGGATAGGGCAGGAATAAAATATATGAGAACTTAGGTTTGGTCTAGAATTCTAAGAGATTCACAAAATTTAGGGTAAGGACAGACAAAGGAAGAAAAAACAAACAAATTTAGATAACTATAAAGGACTACGATTAAGGGATAGAATTAGAGGAGTCCGACCTACCTAACATTCCATCAGTATCCTATTCTCTTGGTCAATAACTAAAACTCCATAATTCCCATAATCATATAACCAAAAATCCTCAATTCAATTATTCAATCTAGATAAATAATTCAATATCCAGTTATAATATTCAAATTCAAACTTCACAAATTCAAATCCTTCAAAGTATTTTCATTTCAAAATCCTCTCTTTCCTAATCTCCATAATATTTTTGATCCAATAAATCTCAAAATATTTTATTAGACACAACATAAATCTTTTCCCAAAAATTTAAACACCAAATATTGAATAACTCTAATGTTCAACAATGATGAATCTTGAAGATCTAATTTATAAATCAAAAAATCTATCCACCTTTGATCATACCATCACAAAAATACAAGACTAAACCAAGGACTCGAGCCATCTGCCTTGATGTGGAGACTAGTTGGGCCATTCCAGCTGCATGCTTCATTGATCGTAAGGGACTTCTTGAAAGAGAGGCCGTATAGCATCTGGGCCGTATGTGATCTGGTCACATTGAGCGATCCAGCTGCCTTTGGTTTTGCAAAGGCGATGTACTTTGGGGTACAATATTATTGGGATTTGGCATCCCATTGGAGGACTTCTGGGACTTCATCCACTTTGCCTTAGGTGGTTGGGTCTTGATCGAGCCTGGATAATTTCTATGCTTCTACAGGACCCCCTTCAAAGTTTTTAAACTTGGCAACAAGTTTGGAATACTTTGAACATAAGTATGGGCTTCTCAGGGTCCTTGGGCCGCCGAGGCTTTAGTGGAGTCTCTGGATTCCTAATGACGTCAATTCGTCTGGATGCAGCCTTTTTTGAAACGTTGCTAGGTTGGAAACTTTCAGCTATAAAGGGATTTTGGTTTGAAGAGAGCGAAGCAGTTTATTCGCTTCCATTTCGTGCATACTTACAAACCTGAGTTATGGCCCCCAAATTTTCCTTTTCAGGTGCATATGGGAAGAAGGCCAGGAAGGATAAGGATTCGACTTCTAGGTCAGATGAAAGGGCACTGAAGTGTCCTCCTGATGTCCAGCCATCGATCGAAGGTATGAATGTCCCGTGTTTGGTAGGTTATTTTTAAAATCCCAAATGTGCTGAGTCGGCCCAACTTTTTTATTTTGCAGTAGTTCTTCCTCGAGCATTGTCGGGTGATCTCCTTTTGAGTGCAGAATAAATGTCATCGGGACAAGCTTTGATGATCTGAAGGCTTCCATCTATGTCTGGATTGACAAAGGTCAGCCAAAATTTTGTCAGAAGATGGTACATAATCAAAGCTTTTCTTTTTTTATGAAACACTTAAATGAGGGGAAGCTCTATTTCACTAAGAGGGAAAGGTTTCTAAAGCTGTCATTTTTGTTCAACGATGCCCTTCTCTGTTGGGCGCCGAAAGTAGTTAAAATCGAAGAGGATTAGCATTTCTTTTCTGGCGAAACATGCATGCACTTGTCTTCGATGGAACACCAACTTTCATTGTCTATTTTTGTACCGGTGGCGAGTTCCCAAAGGAAGTGCATGAGGCTGACAAAAGAACTAGTGAACGTACGACTTGGTGTCATTCCGTTTTCTTCAAAGACGAAGCAGGTGTATGCGAACTTCAGGAGTTCCGTTCCTGGTCTGTTTTTGGGTTTGCTACCCGGTACCTCTCTGAATGACCTATCTCCAACTGTTCGTCCATTTGTCGCAGACACTTTTGTAAATAGGTTAGCAGCAAAAGGATCTTACCCTCCTGGAAAACTCTGATTTGTTGGTTGGGCCTACCATAAACCCATATGGAAGGCTCTGTCAGGGTAGATTTTAGAGAAGTATAAAGCTGAGTTGAGGACGATCGGCTAGTTCTTCGTGGTCCCAGCGACCCAATGAGGGCTGGATATCAACGTCGGTGCCATCATCGCGCTGTGGATTTGTACAATTATTTCACTAGTACATTCTTCATGTCAGGTAGTAAAATAGGGTTGGTCCTCCATGATATGTATAAAGTATCTGTACTACCTTGGGGCGGGGAGCCCTACAAAGTGTATACTCCTTCAAATGAGGAAATACGATCGTTGGGAGAGAAGGATCCAGAATTCATTACTGCATATAAGGAATTGTTGTGCCATCTCTCTATATGCAGGCGGCTTTCAAAGGGAGACAAGAAGATGGAGGGACATCTCCTCTGATTACTGTGTGGATGGTGTTCGCTATCACATTTGGGGTAAAAGATGTGTTTGGATGATATGTATCTTTCAGAGGGATAAGGGAAGAAGAGACAAGTTGAGACAGGACTCCATATATTTATATATTGTGATTTTGAATAGTACAACAAATGCCTATCAGTAAGGATATGCTAGTACAAAAATAGATTATAGGAAATGTGCTGATGGAGATCGAGTACTATAATGACCCCTTTACTCCGTTGACGATCTGATACTTAGCAGCTTCTCAAAATGCTCTCTGTGACTCTTTCCTGTGTATCTCGTATCTTCAGTGGTGAGGTTGATTTGGTGGATCTGATCAGTTGAAGATCTAATCTTCTCTCCGATTCTTCTATCGATCCCTCGATGATTTGTACCTCCTCTCTATTTCTTCGATTGATCTCTCGATGATCTGTACCTCCTCTCTATTTTCCTTTCGGTGGGCAAACTATCACGGAGGTAGTGATGAGGGAGGATCTCCTACGTGGAAGATGCCATCCGACTTGTTACAACTGTTTAGGCACTCTGTTTAAGCGCTTAGACTGGTTGAGGCGATAATTGGATGTCCGTTTCTGCATAAGGTCCTGGTGAGGACTTATGGATCCTTGGGTGTGATTGTTGGCGATTATGACTATCCATCCGGATGACATGATCACAGGTGACCCAGCATGCACGAGGGTTTAGGACAACCTATAGATTGAATGGTGAGGTTAGGTTACACGCGCACCATAAACGAAAGACTTAAATCAGGTGATACGATCTTTGGTCGATGCATAACACTGGCCATAATTTGGAAGAAATCTCTGTGCACACACCATAAAGGTGGTGTTGATCCTTTCAGCCGTTACCAACCAGATTTGAGGTGATCCGGATCTGGGCATGAACTAGTTGTTGATGATCCGGTTTGGGGCAAACCAACGGTTGATGATCCGATATCGAGCGTGAACCAGCTATTGATAATCAGGTCTGGGGCGCCAACCATCTGTTGATGATCCAGTTTGGGGCATGAACTAGTTGTCTTGGTGTAGAGGGTGGCTGAGCTAAGAACTCGAGCCATCTGTCTTGATATGGAGACTAGTTGGGTTATTTGAGCTGTATGCTACATTGGCTGCAGGGGACTTCTTGAAGGAGATGCCGTATAGTGTCTGGGCTGCATGTGATCTGGTCACAAAGAGCGATCCATTTGCTTTTGGTTCTGTAAAGGCGATGTACTTTGAGGTACTGTGCTATTGGGATTTGGCATCCCCCAGGAGGTCTTCTGGGCCTAGGTGGTTTGGTCTTGATCGAGCCTGTAAATTTCCATACTTCTACAAGACCCCTTTAAAGTTTTCAAATATGGCAATAAGTTTGAAATACTTTGAACAGAAGCATGGGCTTTTCAGGGTCCTTGGCCGTCGAGGCTTCAGTGGAGTCTTTGGACTCATGATGACGTTGCTTCGTCTGGATGTACCCTTTTCTAAAATATTGCCAGGTTGGCAACTTTCTGCTGTAAAGGGACTTTGGGTTGAAGAGAGTGAAGCAGTTTGTTCGCTTCCATTCCATGCACACTTGCAAACCCTAGGTGCCATGGCCCCCAAAGCTTCCTCTTCCGGTGCATGTGCGAAGAAGGCCAGGAAGGGTAAGGATCCGGCTTCTGGGTTTGATGAGGGGGCGCTGAAGTGTCCTCCTGATGTCCAGCCGCCAGTCAAAGGTAAGAATGCCCTATGTTTGATAGGTTGTGTTTCAAAGACCCCAAATGTGCTGAGCGACCCACCTTTTTCGTTTTAAAGTGGTTCTTCCTCGAGCATCGTCAAGTGAGCTCCTTTCGAGTATGAAAACAATGTCGTCAAGGGCGAGCTTTGATGATCTGAAGGCCACCATCCAGGTCCAGATTGACGAAGCTCAGCTAGAAATCCGTCAGAAGATGGTGCACGATCAGAGCTTATCTTTTCTTCTAGAACAGTTAAATACGGGAAAGCTCTATTCCGGTAAGGAGGAAGGATTTCTCAAGCTGTCGTTTTTGTTCGGCAATGCCCTTCTCTATTCGGCGCCTGAAGTAGTTAAGATCGAAGAGGATTAGAATTTTTCTTCTGGTGGAATGCATGCACTTGTCTTCGATGGAACGCTATATGTCGTTGTTTACTTTCACGTTGGTGGTGAGTTTCCAAAGGAGACACTATTTATTCATTCACTTGCCGCAGACACTTTTGTAAATAGGTTAGCAGCGAAAGCATCTCCCCCTCGAGCAACTCCGATTTTTTGATTGGGCTCACCATAATTCTGTGTGGGAGGCTCTTTCAGGGTAGATTTTGGAGAAGTATGAAGCAGAGGTAAGGACGATTGGCTTGTTCTTCGTAGTCCAAATGATCCAACGAAGGCTGGATATCAACGTCGGTGCCTTCATCGCACTGGTAGATTTGTACAATTGTTGGATTGGTACATTCTTTACACCAGGTGATAAAATAGGACTGGCCCTCCATAAGATGTACGCAGTTTCTGTACTACCTTGGGGCGATGAGCCCTACGAACAGTATTCTTCTTCAAATGAGACATTGTGAACGATGGAAGAAAACGATCATGAATTCCTTACTGTGTATAAGGATTATTTTTCTATCTCTTCATGTGCAGGTGTCTCTCGAAGGGAGAGAAAAAACGGGGGGGGGGGAGCTCCTCTGATTAATGTGTGGATGGTGTTTGCCATCGTATTTTGGGGTAAAAGATGTGTTTGGATGATATGCATCTTTCAGAGGAATAAGAGAAGAAGAGACAAGTTGAGACATGACTCCTATTCTTTCCTTTATATATTACAATTTTGAACAGTACAACAAAGACCTATCAGTAAGGGTTTGCTAGTACAAAAATAGATTCTCAAAAAGTATGCCGATGGAGATCGAGTACTGTAATTACCCTTTTACTCCGTTGATGATCTGATACTTAGCAGCTTACCAAAATGCTCTCTGTGACTCTCATGTGTATCTGGTATCCTTAGTGGTGAGGTTGATTTGGTGGATCTGATCGGTTGATGATCTGATCTTCTCTTCGATTCTTCAATCAATCCCTCGATGATCTACACCTTCTCTCTATTTCATCGATCGATCTCTCGATGGTCTGCACCTCGTCTCTATTTGCCTTTTAGTGGGTAAGCTATCAAGGAGGTAATGATGAGGGAGGATCTCCTACGTAGAAGACGACGTCCGGGTTGTCATAGCTGTTTAGGCAAATTGTTTAACTGCATTGCCTGGTTGATGCATTGATTGGCATCCGTTGCTACAGGAGCTCTAGGTGAGGACATAAGGATCCTTAGATGTGATTGTTGTCAATTATGACTGTCCATTTTGATGGCTTGATCACAGGTGACCCAGCATGCATGTGTGTTTAGGACACCCTATCATTTGAATGGTGCGGTTATGTAACACGCGCACTGATGGAACTTGTATCCCCAAGACTGCGTATTGATTAATGTTACATAACCATGCCCATGCAGCATGATGACAAAGTTAATTTAAGCATGTATCAATGTGAATCCTTTAACGGGGAAAATTCCAGTATGACGGATTAGTGTGTATATTGATTAATAAAACATAGACAATTTCAATCTCGTGATATAACCCTTTAATAACAGAAACCAGGGTTCACGAATTATACCTGAAGCGACGAGGAGTTGATGACAGTTTCCAGCAATTCTTGATCGATCTCAACCTTAAGATCTTCTACCGTATTTCTTCCTTGAGTTAGATGTCGTGTTGGCGACAGTCTTCCAACTCTTTCTTCTCCTTGGTTGTCCTCACTCTCTCTCCTCTAATAATGAATAAATTAGAGAAAGATGCTCCTTATTTGATACATATGACGGCCAGAGAATAAAGGGTATATATAGGCTACGACAGGGACCGTGAGAAAAAATTAGGTTTAGATCTCCTAACGGATCTAGGTATCCTATGTTCTGCCCGAACACACAACCCATACTTGTTAACAATAGATCGGTCCAATAAAGAGCTATTGTTGTAGTACCTTTTTAATCCAAAATTATGTTTATGGGCTTCTTCTTATTATATGCTTGTTTGTCTCTCCAATGTTAAGATATCTAATGTCTGTCAATCAAAATAAGTTACTAACAACTACATTTATCGACATCTTTTGTCCTTATGTTGTACCACTCAACTTTATTTGTCATATCAGATGTGCATGGTTTACACGACAATTCTTATGAGTTCCTTAAGGGGACATCATCAACCCGATATATCGGGACATGGATTCCTTTTGTAATCAACATCCCATCATACACATAATGCCATTACCCTATCTATAGATGTTATTGACTCATTATGAATCTCGCTCCTTTATGAATCAAAGTAATGCATACTACATATACATGTCTGTTATTATATCCGAATTAAGGGCACAAGCGTCCATAATAACCGAGGTATTTGTTCCCTTATGTACTCAGTACAAAGAGAGCAACCTCAAGTGGTCATGTTCAATACACACAAAGTGCACTAGTATAAACCTATACTCAAGATAGACTAATGCCAGATTACACTACAACCTTACACTACCAAATTACAGTACTTTAGCGACGGTCATTTAGCGACGGATATTTTCCGTCGCTATCACCGTCGGATCCCCGACGGATTTGTGACGGAATACCGATGGAAAGCAGTGGACATTTTTTTTATTTTTTTATGTCCATATCCGTCGCTATGCCGTCGATAGGTAGTCGGCCATGTAGCGACGGTTTTATATCCGTCGCTAGAACGTCGCATATTTTGGCGGCAAAAGCCTAAAATATTGGCGCAAGATTTACTGACAACTTAGCGACGGAATAATCCGTTGCTACCCGCGCGAGATTTACTGACGCATTAGCGACGGAATAATCCGTCGCTACTCCGTCGCTAAATTTACGTTCCAGACTTAAGTTGAAACGACGGAGGGAACTTTTTCATTCCCCCCAAATTTCACTCTCTCTCCTCTCTCTCTCTCTCTCTCTCTCTCCCGCGGTGATCGATCGGCAACCCCCTCTCCTCTCTCTCCCGCAGCGGTGATCGGCGACCCCCTCTCCTCTCTCTCTCCCAAAGGTATTCCCCTCTCCCTCTCCCTCTCCCTCTCTCTCTCTCTTTCTCTCTCTTTCTCGCTCTCTCTCTCTCGCGCGCGTGCGCGGTGGTCGTGGGTGCAGCGGGCCGGGGGCTGCGGGGGCGGCGTCGACTGCGGGGGGCGGCGGGGTGGCGGCGGTGGCGGGGGGTGTGGAGGGGGCGGTGGGAGGGGGCGGGAAGCGTTGGAGGGATGGAGGCGCGCGGGGGCTGGCCGCGGGGTGCGGGCGGTTGCGGAGGGGGGCTGGCCGTGCGCGGGGGGCGGGGGGTGTGGAAGGGGCGGTGGGATCGAGGGGGCGGGCAGCGTTGGGGGGGATACGATGGGGGCGGGGGCTGGCCACGGACACACACACACGGACACACACACACACACACACACGGACACACGGACACACAGACACACACACACACAGACACACACACACACACACGGACACACACGGACACAGACACACGGATACACAAACACACAGACATATATATATATATATATATATATATATATATATATATATATATATATATATATATATATATATATATATATATATATATATATATATATATATATGCAGCACCAGCTCCAGACTTTTGGAGGCCCCAAACAAGTCTCATAAATGTGGCCCTCATTCCTCTATAATATTTCTATAAATTCAAAATCCAACAAATCATCATTCACAATCACATTCTCATGATAGTTTTCATTAACAATCACACTCACAGCTTTGAGGAGGATAAAATACCTGCTTAGTTGAGGAGGTTTTCCGTGGGACTCGGGAGAGAGGAGATGAAGAAGGCGGTGGGTTTTGATTTTTCTCTCTAGGTTTTGTTTTAGGTTTTGTTTGCTACAAGCCTACAGCTTTGATTATGGGCTTCCTCCAACACCATATTTATTGGACTGTGGTGCCGCTGGAAAACCAAAGAAATTCAACATATAAATGGGGCCCCCTTGGGGGAGGAGGCCCTAGGCGGGTGCCTGGCCTGCCTCCCCCTAAAGCCGGCCCTGTATATATATATATATATATATATATATATATATATATATATATATATATATATATATATATATATATATATATATATATATATATATATATATATAGGCATAATTTTAAGTAATTTATTAATATATATATATATATATATATATATATATATATATATACACAGACACACGTCGTGAAGTCTAGTATATATATTTGATTAGCTAAGGTAGAAGTTTAGCCTAATTAAGATTAGTTTTGACAGAGTTGACTTGGACTCCTAATTTGACCTAGAACTAGCCTAGTTAAGGGGGCCGGGCATTGTTGGGGTGGCTTACTGCATCCATATTGCACCTGCCCAGCTCATCATCCCTTGTGTGCAGTCAGATGATACCCCTACACAAATAAGTACTTATCAAAAATCTATTGTTTTCTGTGTATGGAGTGTTTTTTTTGGCATAGGATGATGGCTTTCGAATTACATTGGACTAAAAACTGAGAATTAGTACATTGTTTGTGTTTACTGATTTAAGGATGATTAAATCATTAGGTTTAATCCTATGTCATGCTGAGGTGGCTCCTCCTACAGTTGAGGAGGAAGTGGCACCGGTTGCTAGTGAGACCGGGAGTTCTAGTCATCCAGCACCGGTAGCTAGTAATGCCGAGAGTGCTTTTGATGCAGTCCTGGCAAGGGACGACGCCTCTCCTCGCACCAAAAATCTCGCTTTTCGGAGGTGGTTGCGTGAAAGTATCACTGAGCATTTGCGTGAGCAGCGTGGCAAGCATTAGCTATTAGTACTTATTTGTATTGGACTATTTTTATTGGGTTGTTTTTGTTTTAGACTATTTGTATTGGACTACATATATGAATTAGAACTGTGTCAATCTCTGGATTATATTGGACTACGACACCGCGGTAACATAGTTCCTGCAGCCATTCGACTGGCGAGGCAGAAACTATGTATCCGTAGATAAAGTGGACATTCCTCCGACCCTCATCCCTCGGCAATGATGATACGACAACCAATCGGAGAGGATACTCCGAGAGATCCATCTGGGTAGGACGTATACTCTGAGAGATCACCCTTACAGAAATGATATCAGTAGTGGGATCGAATGTTGGAGAAGATATTATCACAGTATACGTCCTCTCCTCCACGATGGCTCTAGACCCATCTGCTCGTCCCTGCTTCCATTCTTCTTATTTGACTCTCTCAGCCACACATGATATCCAGCTCAAATATAGAGTAGGCGGAAAAGAAGGGGACATGAATAGGAGGGGGAAGCAGCACACCGACGGCATGACTCGGAGGAAGTACAGAGATTTTCTTCAACATACGTAGAAGAACTATAAGGATATATCTTTTCACAATATGTCATCTTGTCAAAGACCCTTAATGTGACAACCATGTTACCGCGGTATCAGAAGACTAACATGTCATAATTTTCTAAGCCGTGTGTTTTGACATAATCATCCCAACTCTTTCCTCCTGTGTCGTAATCTCGCATTATTACATAGAACTGAAATCCGGTTGGGAGGATTATGTCAAAACATACGGCTTATAAAATTATGACATGTTAGTCTTCCGACACCGCGGTAACATGGTTGTCACATTTAGGGTCTTTGACAAGGTGATATGTTGTGTTTACATATATCCTTATAGTTCTCCTACGTACATTGAAGAAAACCTCTGTACTTCCTCCGGGTCATGCCGCCGGTGTGCTGCATTTTGTTTCGTATTTTCGGCGAACCCAGGGATTGGATTCTGTATTTTGTTTTTTGGTTTCTGTATTTTGTTTCCAGCTCCATTTGCATTAATCTACGGTACGACATGGTGATCAGGATATATATAGTCCCTGCAGCCATTCGACTGGCGAGGCAGAAACTATGTAGCCGTAGATAAGTTGACTGTCCTCCGACCCTCATCCCTCGGCAATGATGATACGACAACCTATCACTATATCTTTTATAGTAGTAGATGATGTCTTAGTATTACATTATGTGAGTTCATCTTGATTCTGTTACGTTCTTCAAATACTATATACGATAAGATCATATACTACACCATATGTACAGAACATAGATGATTCATACTAATGTATGCTAGAATGAATTTTGGGTTGTGTATTCTGAGCGGCTGGCTTGGGGCGGGTGCGGTGGGCTTGGGGCGGGTGCGTCGGGGCTATTTGCAACCGACGCACACCCATAAGTACTCTTCATATATATATGCAACCGAACTACAGGGCGGCGGGCTTGGGCCGGCGGGCTTTGGTCGGGGGCGGCGGGTGGCTTTGCTTCTCAAATTCATCTGAGTTTATATATTGGCTAAATAATGTGTTATCCATATTGGGTGTTCCATTAGTTTGGTGGTGTTTGGATTAGTAAATGTGAATATATATGGGGTTTGGATTCATGGTGTATATGTTCACTGTCTCAAGGACAGTGCGAGTTCTATCAGTTGTGTGCTTCTGTATAGATGTATATATCTATACATCTAGCTGTGATATACATATGTGTATGTGACAATCTCAGTTAGCGACGGACTAGTTACCGGTTAGCGACGGATATTTCCAGCTCCATTAATTGCATTAATCTACGGTACGACATGGTGACGGATATTCCCTGCAGCCATTCGACTGGCGAGGCAGAAACTTTGTTGCCGTAGATAAAGTTGCCTGTCCTCCGACCCTCATCCCTCGGCAATGATGATACGACAACCTATCACTATATCTTATATAGTAGTAGATGATGTCTTAGTATTACATTAGTGAGTTCATCTTGATTCTGTTACGTACGTCCTTCAGATACTAGATACGATAAGGTTAACATATACTACACGATATGTATACAGAATATAGATGATTCACACTAATGTATGCTAGAATGAATCTTGGGTTGTGTTCTGAGCCATCCGTTCTCACACTTAAAACACATAGGAATTAGTAGTGTGAGAGCGCCGGAGAGAGTGAGAGCGCCGGAGGGGGGGAGGAGAGAGAGAGTAAAATGGTACGACATGGTGAAGTAGTACTGTATTTTGGCTCCATTCCAGCTCCATTTGAACTACGGTACGACATGGTGATCCGGACATAGTACTTACAGCCATTCGACTGGCGAGGCAGAAACTATGTAGCCGTAGATAAAGTTGACTGTCTTCCGACCCTCATCCCTCGGCAATGATGATACGACAACCTATCACTATATCTTATATAGTAGTAGATGATGTCTTAGTATTACATTATGTGAGTTCATCTTGATTCTGTTACGTTCTTCAAATACTATATACGATAAGATCATATACTACACCATATGTACAGAACATAGATGATTCACACTAATGTATGCTAGAATGAATTTTGGGTTGTGTATTCTGAGCCATCCGTTCTCACACTTGAAGATAAATTTTCAGTATAACGACGGATATTAGGTTACTCTTCAGTATAATTGATGTCTTTTCTTGGATAATTGGTGTGCATTAAATTCGTATGTGCATATTTCGTCTATGTGATTTTTGGATATATACCTACGCTGGGTTATAAGCGATGATCTGATATACAAAGGAGGTGCTGCCGAAATTTTTGTAGACATTTGGATACATTGTATGTTCGGATATTTTTTTTATGTTTGGATAATTTAATGTTGGATATTGGATATATTGTGTTGGTAATATTTTGTTGGATATTGGATACGTTGGATATTGGTGTCGGATAAGGATATTTTGCATTTGGATATATGGTGTTGGATATTGGATACGTTGGATATTCGTGTTGGATATGGATATATGGTGTTGTATATGGATATTTTGCATGTTTGATATTGTGTTGGATGTGTTGCACAAACAGGAAAGAGTCTGTTTTCAGTATTTTTTTTTTCAAAAATTAGAAGTTAGCGACGGACTGGCGACCACTCAGCGACGGATAGTCCGTCGCTAACTGGAGAAACTGAGTTTAGCGACGGAGTAGCGACGGAAAAACCGTCGCTACCTGGAGCATTTCAATAAAGCAACGGATTGGCGACGGACCATCCGTCGCTATCTGTAGGAGTTTTAATGTATCGACGGATTGGCGACGCAATATCCGTCGCTACCTGGAGAATTTTACATTGAGCGACGGTTTAGCGACGGAACGTCCGTCGACCTAGTTCTGTTTGATGTCCATAAATTTTGCTGTTAGCGACGGATGTTTTGTCGCTGATACGCTTTTACCGACAAATTTACGACGGATTAGCGACGGATATTGCGTATCAGAAAATCACTGATACGGTTTTGCCGACTCTTTAGCGACGGAGTATTCCATCGCTAAACCTATATCTTGATACATGTTTTGACGAAAGCTAGTCGGTAATCCGTCGCTATATATATTTAAATGAGCCGACGGTATTCCGTCGCTAAGGCGTCGCTGAGCGACGGAGTAGCGACGGATATGTTTTAGCGACGAGGTTATTCCCGACGGCTGTTTTACCAAAATATCCGTCGGTAATCCGTCGGTATTTATTTTTGGCGACGGAATACCGACGGATAGGGCCGTCGGTAAATTCATGTATTTTGGTAGTGTTACCAATGGTTTGTCCAAATCCATCTAGGTTGTGAACCATTTATATATTCTACAAGGGACTAATAATATTATCTTCTGTGTGTCACCACACATCATATTATCTACAATATAGAATCAGATACTTGCATTAACATATAACAAATATAAAATGCCAATATTTGTCCATATGATTCTCATTCAAAAATACTAGAATAATATAATTAATACAAAAGTGATGCTTTTAGTATATAACCCTAACAATCTCCCATTTATACTCAAAGCATTTCTTTTTAGTATATTGTTACAAATCTTCCACTTATACTTAAAGCCATGCGTCCACGCATCTGACTCTCATTCCCTCAATATGACTATTTAAGGCCTTAGCCAGTAAGCTCTTTGGAAAGGGAAGAGCTAGGTTGTCTGCTGATGCTATCTTGGTCAAAGCAATATCTCCTCCTTCTACGATATTTTGTATCAGGTGGTACTTGCGCTCAATGTGTTTACATGTTTTATGGGCTCGTGGTCCCTTCGAGTTTGTAATTACACCACTATTATCACAATAAAGTATAATAGTCTTAGGTAAACTAGGTACCACATCCAAGTCCAATAGGAAGTTTCACAGCCAAACCGCTTCTTTGGCTGCGTCAGAGATTTACTCGGCTTCTATGCTAGAATCAACAATACATTTTTTGCTTGATGCTCCTCCATACTATGGCTCCACCATCCAAGGTCAATACATAACCTGAGGTAGATTTTTCGGAATCCCTATCTGACTGAAAATCTGAGTCTGCATACCCCAAGGGCACAAACTATCTGCCTTATAAACCAGCATATAATCTTTAGTCCTTTTCAGGTACTTTAAAATATGCTTTCCACAGTTCAGTCATCTTATCTTGGGTTAGACAGATATCTGCTAACCATGCCTATGGTAAAGCAGATGTCTGGTCTTGTACATAGCATTACATATTTTAAGCTTCCTACTACCGAAACATAAAAAACTGCTTTCATGTCCTCTCTCTCTCTCTCTCTTTTGATGTCCTCGGACATCGTTCCTTTGATAGAGTTGTTCCATGCCTAAAACGTAGAAAACCTTTCTTGGAATTTTGCATGCTAAAGCAAGTTAATACATTATCGATATAGGCCGATTGAGATAAGCCTAACATTATTTTCTTGCGATCTCGTAAAACATTAATCCAATGATGTGACCTATTTCTTCCAAGTCCTTCACATTAAACTGTTTGGATAAGTATATCCTTATGTTAGATAACACCTTTATATTGTTTCCAATGAGCAATATGTCATCTACATAAAGTACTATAGGAATACCACCACGTTTCCATCATACTTTTTGTATACACAAGATTCATCCTGACATTGATCAAATCTATAGAATTTCATCACCTGATCAAAACAGATGTCCCAAGATTTGGAAGCTTGCTTAAGTCCATAAATGGACTTCTTGAAGTCACAAACATGATGCTCTTGGCCCTTTTCAATGAACCCATCTGGTTGCTTCATATAGATGTTTTTCTCAAGACTTTCTTCAAAGAAATTTGTCTTGACATCCATTTGCCAAATCTCATAATTGAGATGAGCTATAATAGATAAAAAAAAGTCTGAATAGACTTAAGCATGGCTACTGGTAAAAATGTTTCAACATAATCAATACCCTATTTCTCAGTAAAACCTTTTGCAACAAGCCGTGCATTAAATGTTTCATTCTTACCATTTGTTCCTCTTTTTTTCTTATAGACCCACTTGCATCCAATGGCTTTTATACCAGTGGGTGGTTCTACAAGTTCCCAGACCTTATTAGAATCCATTGATTCTATTTCCGATTTCATTGCCTTTTGCCAAGATTTAACATCTTTATCTTGTAGTGCTTTATTATAGGTGCAGGGATCATAGTCTTGTTCCTGAGGGACAAATTCTGAGGACTCTTCCAAGAATATAAACTTGTTCGGTTGTATAACAACCCTCCCACTACGATGAGGCACTATGGATTGTGGTGTAATATTTATGACACGTTGTGCAGTTACTTGTGGTTCCTCCTGTTGTACTGTTGGTATTCAAGTATTTGGTGTCTCTCCTTTCAATTCTTCTAGAACAACTCTGCTAATGGGTTTATGATTCATCAGATAGTCTTCCTCTAAGAATCAGGCATTGGTGTTAACAGTGACCTTCTGATCCTTAGGACTATAAAATAGACCTCCCTTCCTTCCTCTTGGATTAGCCTACAAACAAGCGTACATCTGTACGACATTCTAACTTATCTGCTTTCCTATTCAACATATGTGCTAGACTACCCCAAATTCGAACATATTTCAGACTAAGGTGCAGTCGATAAGGTATTTCCCCAAAACGAATCTAGTAAATCCGAATATCTCATCATTGATCTAACCATCTCCATAAGAGTCATATTCCTTCTTTTTGTTATACCATTCTGTTGGGGTGTTCTAGGTGCAGTCAACTGAGACGTAATCCCAGCTTCTGATAAGTAATCCCTAAACTCTCCAAGAAGGTACTCGCCACTACGATCTGAACGTAATGACTTAGTACATTTTCTAAGATGTTTCTCTATCTTAGCCTTGTACTCTTTGAATTTCTCAAAGCATTTAGACTTACGGTGCATCAAGTAAATGTATCCAGACCTTAAATAATTGTCAATGAATGTGACAAATATTCAAAGCCACCTCTAGCATGGATAGTCATAGGCCCACACAAACAGAATGAACCAATTCCAATACCATTGGCCATATACCCCTTTACTTTAAAAGGCCTTTTGGTCATTTCACCTTCCAAGCAGGATTCACAGACTGGAAGTGCCTCTAATTCAAATGAACTCAAAGGTCCATCTGTAACCAGTCTTTGAATCCTTTTAGGTTAATATGGCCTAATCGCAAGTGCCAAAGATATGTTTGGTTCATACAAGAAGGTTCTTTTCTCTTATTTAAGTTAGAAGACATATTATTCATTCCATTAGTTGCATTGTTGGTGAAATATGATTAATGACATACAAATTATCTATTAATGCACCAGAACAGATAAATTGGTTATTTTTTCTAATAATAATGTTGTCATTAAAATATACTGAATATCCATCCTTAACTAGCATAGAAACAAAAATCAAATTCCTTCTAAGTGAAGGTGCATAAAGACAATCTTTCAATGTCAATGACTTATTTCTACCAAAAGATAAAATAACATCTCCTACTGCGACGGTCGCAACCTTTATAGCGTCAACCATGAACAAGCATATCTCTCCATCACTAAGTTATCTGGTTTTCTGGAACCCCTACAATAAATTACAGACATGATTAGTGGCTCATATATCTACACACCAGGTGTCGGTAGATAACACCGCTAAACATGTTTCAACTACTAATAAATAAGATATACCTTCTTGTTACCTTGTTTGAGAAGTGGACAGTCACTCTTCCAATGTCCCGACCCTTTACACTTGAAATATTTGCCTTTCGGTTTTTTTACAGCGCCTTGAGGTCCCATGCCCTTCTTTGCTGAATTTGCTTGTTTCTGAATGTTATTCTTTTTCTTACCGCCTTTCGGCTTAGAAGTAGAAGCCTTTTCATAACATAAATATGACCATTCTGCTTAAAAAGAGCTTCAGCATCCTGTAGTTCTTTCGTAAGTTTTGTCAAACGATACAACCTTTTGTTCATGTTGTAGTTAAGGCAAAATAAGTAAAAACTTTTAGGCAGAGTCCCGAGAATGATATCAACCTTGGTTTTCCCATCGATTTTATCTCCAAGAATGTCTATCTTATTCAGATGACCCATCATCTTGAGAACATGATCCCTTACTGGCGTACCTTCAGCCATGGTTGTATTCATCAAACTCTTCATAGCAAACTGTATAGCTGCTATACTCTGATGTCCGAAGAGTTCCTTGAGGTTATACATCATGTCATAAGCTGTGGCCATGTTCTGATGCTGATGTTGTAGTACATTTGACATAGATGCTAGAATGTAACATCGTGACATCTCATCTGCCTTTATCCACTTCTTATAAACCTCTTTGACCTCTTCATCAGAATTAGCATCAGGCTTAGGTGGACATTCCTTATTGAGTACATATTTGTACTCTTCAGCAGTTAATACAATATCTATGTTACGTTTCCAGTCTATGTAATTAGGGCTAGTAAGTTTGTTTTCTTTAAGAATCACCATAAGTGGACTGAAAGAGCCCATTTTTTAAATCATGAAAATCACATAATTAACTATTATGTAGGGCAAAAACTTTTTAAATTAAATAAATATTGATTCCCTCAAAACAATAATAAAAAATTCATCAACACCCTAAACACCATGAATTTAGTATGCCATGATGGTGTGGACGTATACAAATTCAGTATTTGTCTAAGGGCATTTTTCCTATTAGTTTTATTCTCATGTCAACCTAACTCAATGACAAATAAAATTAACTTATTGTTCTTGCTTTGGTCCTACAAATAATACCAGTGACTCTGATAGGGAGGATACTATTATTTGTATCTAAGTGTATATCATTACTTAATACTAAGTCCTTTACTTCGTAATGAGTTCCTTCAGATGGAGAAGTGAACACACACTAGGTAACTTTATATAATTACCCCAAAGGAAGCATGTACTGGTGATCTGTAACTGGACTCATCAAATATGCAGGAAGGCACTATAGCCAACGCGCAAGTATAATTACATCACCTATATACCAGTAATGTAGGCCATAGAATATATACAAAATAAACTCCCTCGCCCACTTAGTTATTTAAAGACGAGGGTTTTTCTACTAGTGGATTTATGTCCATGTTGTCCATTATTAATGTTGGTTCAGTTTATAACAAATAACCACATCAACAATCATGCATAACAGAATAAAGCAAATATAGCAATGAAAGACAAATATCCAACTATTATGGCCATATATCCAGCTTCTTCTTCAACTGTGATTTGATCTAGAATAATACGCTGTGTAGAGCTATTTAGGGTTCGATATGCCCAGTCTGGTCGCAGGGTTCGGGGCATCTCTCCAATTTTTTTATTTTATTTAGGTTTTGGCTGTCTATTTCTTCATTGAAAATCACCCGACGGCCACCCGATTGCTGAAAAATAGCATATCATCCTGCATCAGAAAAAGCTACCACCGCCATCATGATAGACCGAATTTTTTTTAAGTTACATAAATTCTATGACTCCCAGAGGAGTTTACACATAATCAAGATTAAAGAAAATTAAATAAATAAGCACGATCAACCCTCGTGATATTAATTACATCCATGAAGAACAAAAGCCACGGCAAACTGTGGTTTTAAATCAGAAAAATAAAAACATGCAATCAGACCATAATAGCTGGATCTAAGATGTAATGCCCCATCCCGCTCAGTTCAATCGGAGGAATCAAAATGCCAACGACATTTGGACTTAGCCATTCAACGGCTTGCTCGAAGTCCCGCTCGACCGAGACATCTCCTCGCTCAGGTGGGTGGCTTCGGTGAAGTTGCCTCAGCTTGGCCTTTGCACTAATAAAACAAAAGTTTTTATTGCACTGAATAGGCTTGATAATAAAAGAGACGAACCCACAAAGCTAAGGGAATAATCCTGCTCTTAGTCAGATGGAGTTAGAACATGAAAAGGTCCCACGGTTGGCTTAGAAATGTGCATAATGTGCTTTCAAATTGACACTCGGTTCTTCGTCCCGTGGCTTGGGAGAAGAAAAAGTTGGTTTATGTTGCCACAAGGCAATGGACTTAGCATAACCATAGGCGTCGCATGGCATAAATGCTTGGTAAAGCATGCACTGTCCCACCGTCCAATGCTTGGCATAGCATAATTGTCCCACAAGTCTCAATACACGTTTCCATATTGCAAGGCTTGGTATAGCCTTTGCTCGGTCCTACGGTTCTACGGCTTGATATAGCTACATGTTTTCAAGGCTCGTCATAGAGAATATGACTTGGGCGATAGTGTCGCACAGAACACAAATTGGTTTAAGGAATGAGACACGGTTAGTCCAATGAAAAATAAACCACGGTCTATGGCACTTCAAAAGAACACGACTTGTTCAAATTGAGTAGGAGGGCTATCAAAATAGTCATTCCTGAGTTAAGTTAGAAAAAGAGTATAGTAACACTGGAAGTCAAAATGACATGGCAATATTGAAAAATATGTCAGGACTGTAGGTCAGTCACCGAAAAAAAATATGTTGGGACTATAGGTCAGTCGCCAAGGCAATCCCTGGTTTGGGCTCTCCAAAGAAGTATGAAAAGTAAAAAAAAGTAAAGCAAAGTAAGTAAGTTGTGACGGTTAGGCCATACATTTACGTTGAGTCTAGAAGTTCATATAGGTGCGTGATCGTGGACAACTTGTGCACAAGGTTTTGCACCTCGATTTGGTAGCCAGGGGCCACAGGACCGTATCGACCTAGGAGGGAAGCAAGGTAGTTAGGCAAGAACATGCCGCGGTGATTCGAGGACTTGAGAAGGGCTAGCTACCTTGGCTGCAAGGGTCTCGTCTGCACCACCTACATGTCGAAGATGGATTAAATTGCCAGTGACCTTTCATATACATAAGTTGGTGTGTTGAGCGACAATCCGTATGCACGGTGTCTGTCGTAACAAAGGAAGTATAAGTACGACATGAATTGAGTCAAGAAGGTATGTACGGTTGCAACACCAGTATAGAGCCTAAGATTTGGCTATAAGTAAAAACACGTGCTTTCGGCACAAGATGTGGCGTCGAGTATTGAGTCATTTACTCAGAATTGCATAAGTTGGGATTGAGTCATTTCGAGTTAAGTCAAGAAGAACCGTAAGGCAAGTTTGGTTAAGTTATGTTAAGTTATGAGGCACGGTCTTGATGTTAAAGCACGCACCGAGTTTATGGCACGACCAAGTTGTTGCATCTCAAATATGGACCAAAAGGCAAGTATGAGTTGATAAGTTGATATTGTTGGCAAACGAATGGTCTAGAGGCACAAGGATAAGGAAGTTATCAATGCAAGGGCACAGTGATGGTCTAGAGACACAAAATAGGCCAGGCATCTATCCTAAAACTGATCCTAAGACATGATTAGAAAGACAATAAAAAATGAATATGTTGCATAAACTAAATGAACATGTTGGTTTTGTTTTGGTTGGCAAGGAGCTCACACCATAGTACGGTTGGTACTGACCACCCAACAGTTTTTATGGTAGGTTACAGATACCTACTTTTCGAGGTGGAGCTCACTTAGACGTGCTGAGGAACGGAGTTCTTTATCATTTCAAAGCGTGTGGCCGCATTGAAAACTTTACCTATACGGGACATAATGTATGGACATCGCCTTCTGAATCATCCGCTGGTTCGTTATGTTATATTGAGAGAGGAGAGAGCAGAGTGACTTATAAACAAAGAGAAAAATAAGCTCGAGCGACTTGTAATCTTGGCCTCGTACCTTATTTGTAATATTTGTTTCAGAATCAATAAAGAGCTATTTATATGACTTAGTTGTTTCAACTTTGCGCTGGCGATATGCTGTTTGTTCAATGTTTCTGCTTTGGGACTTCTGTGCGATGACCCCGTTGCTTAGCCAATAATCGGCCGTTATGGATCCCGCCTTGTGTGAGCGCAATCTAGGCTCACGCAGCATCACGCCTTAGCAAGGACGATCGCTCCTCCGGGAGCGGGGCGTGACATAAGATGCCCACAAAACTAAGTCAGAACAGATCTACATCTACCGACTATCATTCGATATAAGTTCTATTGGACAACATAGATTTATCAATCGATACACAGATACAATACCGACTCTGATACCAATTGATGGAACTTGTATCCCCAGGACCGTGCATTGATCTATGTGACATAACCATGCCCATGTGACATGACGACAAAGTTAATCTAAGTATACAAGTGTATGATATTCTATATTTTAGATAATATGGTGTGTGGTGACACACAGAAGATCATATTATCAATCCCTTGTAGAATATATAAATGGTTCACAACCTAGATGGATTTGGACAAACTATTGGTAAGGTTGTAGTGTAATCTAACATCAGTCTATCTTGACTATAGGTTTATACTAGTACACTTTGTGTGTATTGAACAGGACCACTTGAGGTTGTTCTCTTTGTACTAACTAAATAAGAGAACAAATATCTCTGTTATTATGGATAATTGTGCTCTTAATTCGGATATAATAGCAGACATGTATATGTAGTGTGCATTACTTTGATTCATAAAAGAGTGAGATTCATAATAAGTCAACAACCTCTATGAATTGGGTAATGGCATTATGTGTATGATGGGTTGTTGATTTAAAAAGAATCCATGTCCCGATGTATCAGGTTGTTGATGTCCCCTTAAGTAACTTATAAGGATTATCATGTAAATCCTGCAGGTGGATTATATCCGACATGACAAATAAAGTTGAGTGGTACTACTTAAGGACAAAAGATGTCGATCAATGGATTTGTTAGTAACTTATTTTGATTGATGGACATTCTATATCTTAACATGGAGAGATAAACAAGCATATAATAAGAAGGAGCCCATAAACGTAATTTGGGATTAGGAAGGTAGTGCAATACTAGCTCTTTAGTGGACGCTATTGTTAACAGGCCTGTGTTGTGTGTTCGGACTGAACATGGGATACCTAGACACCTAGACTCGTTAGGAGACCTAAACCTAATTTTTTTTCTCGCGGTCCCTGTCGTTGCCTATATATATCCTCTATTCTCTGGCTGTCATGGGTATCCTAAGAAGAGCAACTTTCTCTAATTTGTTCATCATGAGAAAGGGAGGACAACCAAGGAAAGAAAAGGTGGAGAGATCATCGCTAACACGACATCCAACCCAAGAAAAGGAATACGTGCAGAAGATCTTGGGGTCGCTGATTGCTCGAGGTTGCTGGAAACTGTCATCTTCTTCTCATCGCAGGTATAATTCATGAACCCTAGTTTCTGCCTATGAAGGGTTAGAACATATTTTAAATTTGTTAACTTTCTATCGATCAATACGCACACCAATCCGTAGTCCCGAGAATCCTCAGTTTCATCACATATGGCAAATATAAAATGCCAACATTTTCCTATATGATTCTCATTAAAAAATAATAGGTAAATATAGTTAATACAAAAGTGATGCTTTTAGTATATAACCCTAACACGCCATAAACGGAAGATTTAAATCAGGTGGCACAATCTTTGGTCGATGTGTGGCGCTGGCTGTGATTTGGAAAAAAATCTCCGGTTGGAATGGGGCGGTCATTATGCATACACCATAAATGTGGTATTAATCCTCTTAGTCGTTACCAACAATATTTGAGGTAATCTGGTTCGGAGCATGAAGCATCTGTTGATGATCCGATCTATGGCACGAACCAACTGTTGATGATCCAGTTTGGGGCACAAACCAGCAGTTGATGATCCGATTTGGAGCATGAACCAGCTTTTGATGATCCGGTTCGAGGCACAAACCAGCTACCTTGGTGTAGAGGGTGGCTCAGCCAAGAACTCGAGGCGTCTACCTTGATGTAGAGACAAGTTAGGTCGTCTGAGTCGTATGCTCCATTGGCCGCAAAGGAGTTCTTGAAAGAGATACCACATAGTGTCCGGGCCCCATGTGATCTGGTCACGTGGAGTAGTCCAGCTGCATTTGGTTCTACAAAAGTGGTGTACTTCAGGGTACTGTGCAATTAGGATTTTGCATCCCACTGGTGGTCTTCTGGGCTATCATGCACTTTGTCTTAGGTGGTTTGTGTAAAACCCCTATTTTTAATTATTTTTATTATTATTTTATTAGACTTAAAAATGAATTTATACAATTTATGGTTTTTTTTTGATGACCCGGTTTGGCCAATTCAGCCCGAACAGGGCCCGAACCAAATTTAAGCCCATGTGAGCATGTGGGGTGACTAAGATGGCCATGTAAGAACATTTCATGTGTGTACAAATATTTTTAAATAATTTTGAGACTTGTTGAATATTTATTGACTTTTGGTACAAAAATTTATCTTTTATTAATAAAATAATATTTTACAAGATGGAAAAATTTTCTGGACCCATACATGGGTGAGCGGTAAAGTTCACCCATTGGGATGATTATGATTATTTTATTAAAATTTAAGTTATTTTGTGGAGATTTAATAAACATGTTTTTTTTTCTATTTAAATATTATTAATATGTTTAGTTGATTTATCGCGATTTGAATTTTATATATATGTAGATATGTGTAAATATATTAAATAATTTAGTAGATAATATTTAATTTGGTAATTAAATTTTAAATAAGATTTATGGATATATATATATATATATATATATATATATATATATATATATATATATATATATATATATATATATATAAAGATTTTGAAAAGAATTGATTAGATTAGAATATTAAAAAAAAAGATATATACAATGGAGTGGTCGGCCCAAATGGGGGAGGGACCGACCACCCCAAACGAAAGGAGCAGCAGTAGCTGCAACAAATTAAGGGGGGCCGACCCTTCCCTTTACAGCAGCAGCAACGCCAACTAATGGAGGCCGACTGTAAGCCCCTGAATTTAGGGCTTATTTTTTTCAATTTTATAAATCAATTATTTTGAATAAATATTATTATTTGATTATTATTTGATTTAATGCTCTTTACCGTGACTTGGAATTCTAGAGCATCAGGGATGCCAGTCTCTGGAAACTTCCTTCTTGGAGTTTGTAGTAGACGAGATTATCTTTACATTGATATTTCGTGTCCCACTCGAACTTGTTCCCTTGTACTCTTTTTGCTTCACGCAAGTTCGGGTCAATTTAGACCATTTTAATTATTAATTCAATTCCCACTCTTTTTCTTGATCATCATATGCACGTTACTATGACTTTTAATTTAGGAGCACCAGACCAGTCATTTTCTCGGAACCAACTTCTCATGAATGATCTACTCGAGACGCTCTTCACCCATGACCTTCGTGTCCCACTCAGACACTCCATTTTGTGCTCCATTTCCTTCGCACAACTTTCGGGTCAAATTAGGCCAATTAATTATCTACCGTAAAACCTGATTTAATTTCCAATTTAATTTCGGGACCCGACATCGACCCAACCTAGTCGACCCCAAATATGGACATGGCCCACATTGAGCCTATTACCCGCCTGACACTTGTGTCCCATTTATTTGAGTCCCCGCATGTTATTTATTTGCCCATGATTATAAATACCCATTTTAATTCGAATATTGTCCCCTGTCCGATTTTGGCCGACCCGGCTCCACTGAACCCAACCCCAGCTCTATGTTGCCCTCCATCATGACTGCCCACACCCTACTGATATTTTTCCTCTACCCTAAATATCTCTCTTTATGTAAAAATATCTAATTCTCTCATTTGTATATATATACACATATATATATACATATTATATATATACATATATATATATATATAACACACTCTCTCTCTCTCACCCCAAAACTCTTCCTCACTCATCAGGACAAACAACCCCTCTCCCCATGTGCAGTCGAATAGCCCAGCCCCTCTCTTTATTCTTTCTCTCTCTCTCACATTAATATCTTACATTCCCTCTCTGCTCTCTCATTTAATATCTACACACATACATGTATAATATCTCACTTTCAAACACACCCCTCACTCCCCTCTCCCATCAGCACTCCCCCTCACCCCCTGTACCCGAACACACACACCCCCCTCTCACATACGTACACACTCTCCCCCTCTCTCTACTTTTTCTTTCTCCCATTAATATCATATTCTCTCTCTCCCTCTCTCATTAATAACACTTACACCCACACACACACTTATTTCTCTTTCTCTCTACATAAGAGCAACACCTCCACCAGCCCATGGCCGACCGACCACCTGCGATGGTCGAGACTCCCCACTCTCCTCCTCCATTCTCTTCTTCTTCTTTAAAAACCATAACCACCACCATTACTACCAAACATTAACACCACCACCCTTATCATCAAAACCACCACCTCCATCATCCATGCTCACCATCCCCGCATTCCCGTGCCGCTAGGCCGCCGCTGCCACCGCGCGCATGCAGCAGTAGCCGCGGCTGACCGACGTCGTGTCGCCGCCGCAGGCCGCCGTGGCCGGCCGCCGCGTGGTCCCCCGTGGCCCCCTTGGCCGGGCGCACACTCCTGTACCCTCCCGTGGCGGCCACCGTCCTCCGGGATGCGCCGTCTAGTCGATTCGTGCGTTTTGCACGGAATCCCGTCGACGCACGCGCGGACGAATTTCAGAATTCGCGTTTCGGGACAGCAACTTCGCGCCAATTTTTTAGACAATCCGATCGTTGGATCGACGATTTCCTTACTCCGTCTCAATCTCGGTATATACCTCTTCATCCCTCTCAAATTTTGCCCGCTAATTCCGTCGTTTTCTATGTGAAAACCGGCTACCAAGTTGACGTTTTAATTTGTACTATTTTTGGACAGTTTTGCGATGCCAACTTCGTGGGTTCGTATCTTCGCCGTATCAGCTCCGTTTCGTGCGCTACCTGTTCCGGTGCACAGCTGGTATAACCCTCTTCCTGCCCCCTTTAGATTTCATTTCAGTTTGAGCTTGTTAGGTCGGTCGAATTCGACGCCAAAGTTGGCCGTTCGAATTCTTAGTGTTGCACTTGTTAAATTCCATTTTTGAACCCGGGACTCCGGATTCAATTCTGACACCACCAATAGACTCGTGGCGTCGTTCTGGCATGTTTTCATATAAAGTTTGCTTGATTTGGAGAACATGGGCCCTGGCACGCATTTCAGTGCAAAGCGGAACCCACTTTCTGAGTCAATGGGTCACTTTGAGATCGGCTCATCGGAATCCAATTCTGGATATACCGTTGAGTTCGTATCGTCATTCTGGACTCGTTGACACATAATTTGCTATATTTTAGTGGACATTGGTTCCGACACGTATTTCGGTGCAAGTCGGATACCAATATCCGGGTCAACGGGTCATTTTGAGTTCGGCTCATCGGAATCCAATTCCGGATAAACCGTTGAGTTCGAATCGTCATTCTGGACTCGTTGACATATAATTTGCTGAGTTTTGAGGACATTAGCTCCGACACGCTTTTCCGTGCAAAACGAAATTTTAATGTCCTGGTCAACGGACCAATTTGAGATCGGGTCAACGGAATCAAATTCTGGATATACCGTTGGGTTCGTATCGTCATTCTGATTCGTTGACATATAATTTGTTAGGTTTTGTGCACTTTTATTTCGGCACGTTTTTCGGTGCAAAGTGTCCATCGGCGGACATCATTTTGGCCCGAAATTATCGTTTTGTCCCTGTATCCAAATTGGACTTTTGGGTAGGCTATTGTAGCTGACTTGACCATTCTAGACACGTTGGTGATGTTAGTTTTATCATCCGACAACATCTGTAGATTTCTTCCCTTTTTGTGTTATCCTATTATTATAATATTTTCTCCTTTTGGGTTGTTTTAGGGACCCGTCGATTTCAGTAATTTCTAAATCACTGAAATTCATAAGTTGACCTTGTAGATGTTTATAGAGACTAGCTTTGACCCAGTTTGACCATGGTTGACTACTTTGACTGAACGTCGAACTAGAGTCAACATTTGACCTAGGTTAGACTAGTTTTGACCTTGGTTGACCACTGTTGACTATTTTGACCAAAAGTCAACCGGAAGTCAACCGTAGCCTAAGATTGACCAGAACTTGACCGAAGTTGACCAGTTGACCCAAAGTCAACTGTAAGTCAACGTTAGTCAAGTTTGACCTAGAGTTGACCAGAGTTGACCAGTTGACCAAGAGTCAACTGTAAGTCGACCATTGACTTAGATTGACCTAGTTTGATTTGCTTTGACTTGTCTTGACCTAGTTTGACTTAGTATGACTTGATTTTACTTCCAAACCCTTATATTGATACAGTATTTCCACCTATAGGTCTTCGAGGCACTGTTCTTGGACCAGTTGACATATTCCACCAGATTACAGGCGAGTACATTTTCTGATATTATTTTTGTTTTATGATATCGTCTATGTTTCTTGTATTTAGTGTAGATATCCTTGTTCTCTTGACACATTGTTCACACGGATTGGTATTTCTCTGGATCCCGTCATGAGATGTTATTCCTCGCTTTTTTTGGTATATCTTGTGCAAGTCTTCTTGTTTCTTGTGCATTGTATAGACACGATTCCTGCGAAGGCTAGCTACCCTCTCGGAGAATCGCATGTCATGATGTGTCATGGTTGGATCCACTGTACTGGTCGGGGACGGGGAGCATTAGTGTAGATGTGTGGTCAATACCCGCCTTGTATATCTTGTGAACCTTGTGAATGCCAATCATACACCACACGTATGGTTGGCTAGATCATGACCTTGTACAGACCCAAGCCGGCCACATGTTGTAGCTAGTACTCACACACTTAGATAGATGATTCTTGATTCTTGTATATGCTATGATCAGTTTTACTTGCCTTGTTCTAGCTCAAGATTTACAGCTTACCTTGCCATGATACTCACATGTATATTTCATGATTTTTCTTGTATATTCTCTCTATTTACTGCTACATTTTCAATATCGTTTAATTAGAACTGTTATTTTGAGATTTGTGCTCGTTCCATCCTGACTGGATATGTTGACAAAATTTTAGAAGTAGTTGTGCCCTCAGTATTGGACTTCATGATGTTGCTAGCTGAGGTGGATCTCACTATTCTTCTATGTGAGTTGCCTGGTAGTTATCCTTAGTTAGTCTTGTTGTTCCTTCTTTATTTTTCCTGTCTTATGATCATTGTAGATTCTAGTTGTTCTAGTGATATTGTTATTAATTATTGTCTTATCTTCCTTAGTTTTCGTGATATGACATGAGTACATTTCTAGTTATGGATCTTTAGATGTTGTAGTTAGTATAGTATACTTGACAGCGCTCTACCACCGATACTGCGACATAGGCTGGGCGTGGCCTACGTATTCGTACCCGTATATCCGGGTGCGGGTTGTGACACGTTTTTAGTGGTGGCCCATGCAGGTCATTCTTTGCTATTAATGCGAAGTCGTGGTAGTACTTGAGCTTATCTGTACTACTGCGAGCCTGTCCTAGGATTAAGGTTGAGTCATGGAATATTTTAGGATTTTGGTACTCAGTCACATATTAGGAACTCTTGGTAGATTCCAGGGATGACCCCTGGGAATCTTATTTCGAACTTTTTGAAACTTTTCCCATTTATTCATGTCCGTACTGATTTCTGAAATAATTGTCCGTATCAAACTTTATTCTTTCTTGGAATGAGTTTGTGGACCCCAGAGGGAAGGTATAAGTTGAATTTATATATCTTCTAGGTTGAGACGAAAATATAATTTGCCAGTCTCATATCAGGTTGAGATTGTTTTAGATTATATTTCCAATGATTTTCTTTTATCTTGACCTAGATAGTACCTTTGGGATTTCTCCTGAAAACTTTTCCTAAATCCTGTCTCAAAATCTGTTCTGCTAGTTCCCATTTACTTATCCTTGATTCGTCGTAGAAATTTTGAATCTTGATGTTCGTTCGTTGTTGACTTTGACTTTGTATCTAAGATCAATTTTTATGAATTGAGTTAAGATATTCTGATAAACTTATTTGATGAGAACGATAAATGTCTACTTTATTTATGGAGTTTAGAATTTATTGCAGTCATACTAGCTAGCACGACAGGGACGTGGAGCCTGATGTTGGTTATACCATCCTAGTTATGGAATTTGAATTTTCTTGCAGCCATACCGGTTGGCGTGGTAAGAATTCCAGATGACATGATTTAGGATGTATACCTTGGTTATGGACTCTATCGTTTATTGCAGCTATGCTTACTGGCGTGGCGAAAATTCTAGCAACATAATCTCAGGAAGACGTATATGGTCATCAGATTATATCTTAAATCGGATCCCTTTGTTATGACCGGATGAGCAAGAACAAATTCTTATCATCATTTTTTCGTCTTGGTCAACTTTGTCTATCTACAGCTTAATTAGGATTTTCTCAACATGATTGTTGTGTTCCATCTTCCTATGATTTGACTAAACTCTTCTTCACTAGCCTCTTGAATAATTCTTCTTGTCCTTTCCGATAATTGTTGAAAGTGTCTCATGGGTTGATTCAGGAAAAGTTTGAAAAGTAATTTATCCTTGTATTACGGAATCGGGAGTTTGCATCCAGAGAAATACTAGCGAGGCATGACTTCGGATAACGGCATCATGGTTAAATATGTTTCTCGAATTCTACTTGGACCACTCCCTAAGCATTTTGACTAACATCTTCTTATTTTTGCAAAATTGTTTGGAAATATTTCATGGATATTAGCCAAGTTAAGTTCAGGAACCTATATTATCTGGCGTGGCAGCTGTGCACTGCAGCCATCCATCGTATTATGGAACAAGGAAGTTAATCGCAGCTAGATGCACACTAGCGCGATAGTAACTTCATGTGACATAATTACGGAGGTATATGGTTCTTGAGTTTTACTTTGACTACGTCCTATGCATCTCGTTTGGCCTCGTACTATTTTTGAAAATATTTCGACAATCTTTCCTATCTTGCTTGACCCTTACCTTGGTTGAATGTTGATATGGATTGCTAGACCCAGTCTTAAGCCCTGTTACCTACTATTTTGATGATTGGATAGCCAGACCTAGTTAACAGATTCTGTAATATAACTATAATATGTTATTATGTGTGATTGTGATGAGTATATTTTCTTGGGGATTCATTGGGTTAGGCTTATAGGACAGATATGACTGACTGACTATAGTGGACTTAGAAACCATTAAGAATGATTAGTTTGATAGTATAGATTGGTTTTAAGGTATCTAAGAAGGAGTAATGAAATTCTATATTTAGTGACTACGGATTTAGGACTAGAATCTTGTGCTTAGATTTGAGGGTTTATATTCAGGAGTTCTTGAGTAAAAGAGAGAAGGCTCAATGCCCAGAATAGGTTTTGAATGTATAATTTCATGGAGCTTGTGATTAGTAGGATAAAGATACTTAGGACGGGATAAGGAAACAAACAAATTGCTATTGAGATTGGAATTTTGGTTGATGGCCAATCATTGTTGATATATACGTATCTCGAGGATGACCTATATTTTAGAGTATATGTAAAGGTTCTTATTGATAAGAAGATTCTAGGGGTAAAATGACATAGTTTTTATGCAAGAAGCTTGATGAACCTGAACCAAAATACCTGTAGAGAGAAACAACATGGATGATCACCAGGGTAGCAGATTTAGTATTGTAGCCATAGCAGTTGCATGTTTTAGCTTGACCTATTGGATGATTTTAATTTCGAGGACGAAATTTTTATAAGGTGGGTAGGATTGTAAGCCCCTGAATTTAGGGCTTATTTTTTTCAATTTTATAAATCAATTATTTTGAATAAATATTATTATTTGATTATTATTTGATTTAATGCTCTTTACCGTGACTTGGAATTCTAGAGCATCAGGGATGCCAGTCTCTGGAAACTTCCTTCTTGGAGTTTGTAGTAGACGAGATTATCTTCACATTGATATTTCGTGTCCCACTCGAACTTGTTCCCTTGTACTCTTTTTGCTTCGCGCAAGTTCGGGTCAATTTAGACCATTTTAATTAATAATTGAATTCCCACTCTTTTTCTTGATCATCATATGCACGTTACCATGACTTTTAATTTAGGAGCACCAGACCAGACATTTTCTCGGAACCAACTTCTCATGAATGATCTACTCGAGACGCTCTTCACCCATGACCTTCGTGTCCCACTCAGACACTCCATTTTGTGCTCCATTTCCTTCGCACAACTTTCGGGTCAAATTAGGCCAATTAATTATCTACCGTAAAACCTGATTTAATTTCCAATTTAGTTTCGGGACCCGATATCGACCCAACCTAGTCGACCCCAAATATGGACATGGCCCACATTGAGCCTATTACCCGCCTGACACTTGTGTCCCATTAATTTGAGTCCCCGCATGTTATTTATTTGCCCATGATTATAAATACCTATTTTAATTCGAATATTGTTCCCTGTCCGATTTTGGCCGACCCGGCTCCACTGAACCCAACCCCAACTCCATGTCGCCCTTCATCATGACTGCCCACACCCTACTGATATTTTTCCTCTACCCTAAATATCTCTCTTTATGTAAAAATATCTAATTCTCTCATTTGTATATATATACACACACACACACATATATATATATATATATATGAAAAAAAAAATATATATATATATATATATATATATATATATATATATATATATATATATATATATATATATATTTTCATATATATATATATATATATATATATATATATATATATATATATATATATATATATATATATATACATATTATATATATATATACATATATATATTACACTCTCTCTCTCTCACCCCAAAACTCTCCCTCACTCATCAGGACAAACAACCCCTCTCCCCATGTGCAGCCGAATAGCCCACCCCCCTCTCTTTATTCTTTCTCTCTCTCTCACATTAATATCTTACATTCCCTCTCTCCTCTCTCATTTAATATCTACACACATACATATATAATATCTCACTTTCAAACACACCCCTCACTCCCCTCTCCCATCAGCACTTTCCCTCACCCTCTGTACCCGAACACACACACACCCCCTCTCACATACGTACACACTCTTCCCCTCTCTCTACTTTTTCTTTCTCCCATTAATATCAAATTCTCTCTCTCCCTCTCTCATTAATAACACTTACACCCACACACACACTTATTTCTCTTCCTCTCTACACAAGAGCAACACCTCCACCAGCCCATGGCCGGCCGACCACCTGCCATGGTCGAGACTCCCCACTCTCCTCCTTCATTCTCTTCTTCTTCTTTAAAAACCATAACCACCACGATTACTACCAAACATTAACACCACCACCCTTATCATCAAAACCATCACCTCCATCATCCATGCTCACCATCCCCGCCACCCCGTGCCGCTGGGCTGCCGCTGCCACCGCGCGCACGCAGCAGCAGCAGCGCGCTGCCACAGCAGCAGCAGCTGCAGCAAGAAGGCGCAGCAGTAGCCGCGGCCGACCGACATCGTGCCGCCGCCGCAGGCCGTCGTGGCCGACCGTCGCGTGGTCCCCTGTGGCCCCCTAGGCCGGGCACATACCCCCGAACCCTTCGGTGGCGGCCACCATCCTCCGGGACTCGCCGTCTAGGCGATTCGTGCGTTTTGCACGGAATCCCGTCGACGCACGCGCGGACGAATTTCAGAATTCGCGTTACGGGACAGCAACTTCGTGCCGATTTTCTGGACAATTCGACCGTTGGATCGACGATTTCCTTGCTCTGTCTCAATATCGGTTTATACCCCTTCATCCCTCTCGAATTTCGCCCGTTAATTCTGTCGTTTGCTATGTGAAAATCGGCCACCAAGTTGACGTTTTAATTTGTACTATTTTTGGACAGTTTTACGACACCAACTTCGCGAGTACGTATCTTCGCCGTATCAGCTCCGTTTTGCGCGCTACCAGTTCCGATGCACAGCTAGTATAACCCTCTTCCTGCCCCCTTTAGATTTCATTTCAGTTTGAGCTTGTTAGGTCGGTCGAATTCGACGCCAAAGTTGGTCGTTCGAATTTTTAGTGTTGTACTTGTTAAATTCCATTTTTGAACCCGGGACTCCGGATTCAATTTCTGACACCACCAGTAGACTCGTGGCGTCGTTCTGGCATGTTTTCATATAATGTTTGCTTGATTTGGAGAACATGGGCCCTGGCACGTATTTCGGTGCAAAGCGGGACCCACTTTCTGAGTCAACGGGTCACTTTGAGATCGGCTCATCGGAATCCAATTCTGGATATACCGTTGAGTTCGTATCGTCATTCTGGACTCGTTGACACATAATTTGTTATGTTTTAGTGGACATTGGTTCCGGCACGCATTTCGGTACAAGTCGGATACCAATATCCGGGTCAACGGGTCATTTTGAGTTCGGCTCATCGAAATCCAATTCCGGATATACCGTTGAGTTCGTATCGTCATTCTGGACTCGTTGACATATAATTTGCTAAGTTTTGAGGACATTAGCTCCGACACGCTTTTTCGTGCAAATCGGAATTTCAATGTCCTGGTCAACGGACCAATTTGAGATCGGGTCAACGGAATCTAATTATGGATATACCGTTGGGTTCGTATCGTCATTCTGGATTCGTGGACATATAATTTGTTAGGTTTTGTGCACTTTTATTTCGGCACATTTTTCGGTGCAAAATGTCCAACGGCGGACATCATTTTGGCCCAAAATTATCATTTTGCCCCTGTGTCCAAATTAGACTTTTGGGTAGGCTATTGTAGCTGATTTGACCATTCTGGACACGTTGGTGATGTTAGTTTCATCATCCGACAACATCTGTAGATTTCTTCCCTTTTTGTGTCATCCTATTATTATAATATTTTCTCCTTTTGGGTTGTTTTAGGGACCCGTCGATTTCAGCAATTTCTAAATCACTGAAATTCATAAGTTGACCTTGTAGATGTTTATAGAGACTAGCTTTGACCCAGTTTAACCATGGTTGACTACTTTGACTGAACGTCGAAGTAGAGTCAACATTTAACCTACGTTAGACTAGTTTTGACCTTGGTTGACCACAGTTGACTATTTTGACCAAAAGTCAACCGGAAGTCAACCGTAGCCTAAGATTGACCAGAACTTGACCGAAGTTGACCAGTTGACCCAAAGTCAACTGTTAGTCAACGTTAGTCAAGTTTGACCTAGAGTTGACCAGTTGACCAAAAGTCAACTGTAAGTCGACCATTGACTTAGATTGACCTAGTTTGATTTGATTTGACTTGTCTTGACCTAGTTTGACTTAGTATGACTTGATTTTACTTCCAAACCCTTATATTGCTACAATATTTCTACCTATAGGTCCTCGAGGCACTGTTCTTGGACCAGTTGACATATTCCACCAGATCACAGGCGAGTACATTCTCTGATAATATTTCTGTTTTATGATATCGTCTATGTTTCTTGTATTTAGGGTAGATATCCTTGTTCTCTTAACACATTGTTCACACGGATTGGTATTTCTCTGGATCCCGTCATGAGATGTTATTCCTCGCTTTCCTTGGTATATCTTGTGCAAGTCTTCTTGTTCCTTGTGCATTGTATAGACACGATTCCTGCGAAGGCTAGCTACCCTCTCGGAGAATCGTATGTCATGATGTGTCATGGTTGGATCCACTGTACTGGTCGGGGACGGGGAGTATTAGTGTAGATGTGTGGTCAATACCCGCCTTGTATATCTTGTGAACCTTGTGAATGCCAATCATACACCACACGTATGGTTGGCTAGATCATGACCTTGTACAGACCCAAGCCGGCCACATGTTGTAGCTAGTACTCACACACTTAGATAGATGATTCTTAATTCTTGTACATGCCATGATCAGTTTTACTTGCCTTGTTCTAGCTCTAGATTTACAGCTTACCTTGCCATGATACTCACATGTACATTTTATGATTTTCTTGTATATTCTCTCTATTTACTGCTACATTTTTAATATCGTCTAATTAGAACTGTTATTAGATTTGTGCTCGTTCCATCCTGACTGGATATGTTGACAAAATTTTAGGAGTAGTTGTGCCCTCAGTATTGGACTTCATGATGTTGCTAGCTGAGGTGGATTTCACTATTCTTCTATGTGAGTTGCCTGGTAGTTATCCTTAATCTTGTTGTTCCTTCTTTATTTTTCCTGTCTTATGATCATTGTAGATTCTAGTTGTTCTAGTGATATTGTTATTAATTCTTGTCTTATCTTCCTTAGATTTTGTGATGTGACATGAGTACATTTCTTGTTATGGATCTTTAGATGTTGTAGTTAGTATAGTATACTTGACAGCGCTCTACCGTCGATACTGTGGCTTTGGCTGGGTGTGGCCCACGTATTCGTACCCGTATATTCGGGTGCGGGTCGTGACACCGACCCCCCTCCCTAATATCACTACAACAAAAAGACCTATTAATGACGCTTGATAAGTGGATTTCATGACGGCTTATAAAGAAGCGTCATCAAAGTTCGAAAGACCTTTTTTCTATGACGGTTTAGGCTAATTCTGGGCTTTTTATAACGTTTATAAAACAAAGCATTATTAATAATTTAGAGCGGTGGCAAACTTGTAATTATTTTTTAAGTTTAATTGTTGGCAATTAGTGGCTATAGCCCGCCTCTCCCCCAAAACATTCTAGTCTTCTCCTTCTCCTCCTTTCTTCTCCCTCCTTTCCCCCAACTCCAAAACCCTAACCCTAGATCCAAAATCTTCGAGGAGGGCCTCGCGCTCCTCGTCGCCCTCCAGGACAAGCTCGAGGCCGTCGCGCACGCGATCGACAAGAACGCGAAGGAGGAGCATTAGGGTTCTGCTCTTCCTCTTCTCCGCGCTCTCCCTCTCCTTCCTCTGGCGTCGTCGATGTCGTGGGTCCGCAACCTCCGCCGCTTCATCGGTTCCGGTGCCGGCCTCGGATCTGAAGCCCTCATGGGTCGGTTCCTCTTTCTTACACCCTCCTCTCCTCTTCTTCTCCTTCCTTTCCCCCAACTCCAAAACCCTAATCCTAATTTTGAAGAAATTAAAAACCCTTTTATTTCCCATGCGACCCCGAAGGCCACCTCCGCCGCGACCGAAAGGAATCTGATTCTCTTTTTGGTCATTATTTTTGGGTTGGAAACAGAAAAAGTTTATTCCTTTAGGTTAATTTGGACTTGGTTTGTTCACGTTGGAATAAAATGGGTCTCCTTCAGAAGAAGAAAAAAGAATAGATCTAATATTGTTTGGTTTGGAACAAAAAATGTTTCTTCCAGGGGATTAATTTAAACTTGGTTTGATTCTATACTCATGTTGGAATAAGAATCTATTTTCTATTTGGGGTCATTTTTTTGGGTTGGGAACAGAAAAAGTTCCTTCCTTTGGTGTAATTTGGTCTTGGCTTCATGATATGTTCATCTTGGAATAATGGGTCTCCTTAAAAAAAGTCCAATTTTGTTTGGCTTCATCTATGTTCATTATTTTGTTGGAACTACCCTTGTCTATTCTGCTTCCGCAACTGTAGGGGTAACCCTCCTTTCATCAAGTATAATCATACATAATGATATTGTAACTGTGGAAATTACTTACATTTAATGGATCACGCATCATCTATCACTGGAATCCGATACACATTTTATTCTCTCTTATTTTCTGTCATTGAATTGCTTATGAAACTCATGATCCTGAAGTATATAAAATAGTAATACCTGGACCTGCTTGTACCCTGTCAACATAATGCAAGTTAAATTCTTCTAATTCTCTCATTTTGGACATTAAAATTTTAATGCTTACCTCATGATACTATGACAGAAACTATTTAATTTATTGTCGAGGATGCAGGTTAAATTCTTCTAGAAACAATCCCTTCATAAATGGTGGTAGGATTGACTTCTTGATTGTCTCAAATCTACATAAGAGGAAACATAATGTGGCACTTGGATGTGTTTAAGCCTAGATTGTGTCACCCTTGACTAGAGTTGTGTTTAATTGCAAGGTTTTCTTTTTCCAAGGATAAATCTGGGTTGTTGTTGGTTCGTACAATTCATATCATAAAACAGTGACGAATGGGAGATTCTGTTTCGGAGTGCTTGTTCTTATTTCCTGTGCTTCTTGGGCCTAGCCTTTAATTTATAAGCAGCAAACATGAAATTTTTGCATCGTTTTCATTCTCGCTTTCCTGCTTGAGCTTAATTGGAAGGGTTTTCTTGAGGCTGAACCTGTACACGTATCTTAGCGAATATGATAACAATGATGAGATCCATGTGATTTTCTTCGTAGAATGGAAGAAACATAGGATATTTGTTCTTCATTGCTAGGGGTAATTAATTTTCACAATCTATTATCTACTAATATTAGCGTCATACTGTGAATTTGTAGTATTCAGCATTGACTTCTGAAGTCCGAGAGGGGCGTGGAAAAGTTCCAGTTACAGACTACAAAGTGGTGAAGTATGTCAGTGAAGGAAACAATGAGATGAATTCTAATTCCAAGGAGTTAAAGTGTAGCTGCTATTCATTTTGCATGTGCCCTGGTGGACAGGTAGAGTTTATTCCGGTCGCTTGGTAGGAGAATCATCCAATGTTCCAGTATTGAAAAGATTTGTTAAAGTTCATCATGACAGGTTGTCCTAACAAGCACATATTCAACTGAACTCTGTGTCAATGGAATGTCTTTTTCTCGTCGTGCATCTAGATGGGCAAATGCAGCACTGGTTGTGACTGTCTCCTCAGATGACTTGGTTTCTTTTCGAGGTCATGGACCCCTAGTAGGTGTTGAATTCCAGGTAATGTTATTATTATCTTCAGGAGGACTAGACTTAAGATTCTTCAATATCAACTTCCTACATGATTCTACGCTATCTCCTGTTATCAATTTTAGTAAAGGGACTAGTAAGGAGGATACCTGACATCAACATTCTGTGATATCAGCTAATTAAATAAAGTTGTTGTGCCATTAGATTGTATATTTTGTGACAAGAGGTGAAAGTCTTCTAATGCCGAAGATAATCTTCATGAGGTAAGCATTAACATTAAGAGTTTTTTCTTCTAATTCTCTCATTTTTGGACATGGATATATTTGCATTACGGAGTAAAAGAAGAAATTGCATATTATATTATAATTGGGTGAAGACTAGGACTTTTATGTGGTAACAATAGATAAAGCTTTTTCTGATATGATACAAGTGTTAGCAAGCATTTTGGCTTCTTCCAGATTGGTAAATAGTTTCTGTCATAGTATCAAATAGTTTCTTGAATATGAATCATTTCACTCTTTGGTAATGAGTACATTGAAGAAGATGGCTCGACCGGTAAGTATTTTACTTCTCTCTAAGTATGTGTAGCTTGACTTCTGGAACAGTTAGTAAGTTTTCTCCTAAGCTAACATCTTTTCTGGAAAGAATTTAGATGTAGTGATTATTAATTCTTTTGTGGTCAAGTATACAATAAATTTGATTGTTCAAACTTAAGAAAAAAAAATTATTAGTTCTAATTCTACCTTTAGTTAAACTAAAATTTAAGAAGATGAGGTTTAAAGCATGAACCATTGATATATCGTTTTTAATGCCTTAGTCATTGAAGTTTTTAAAGATTAGCTCATAGAGCCCTCTCTATTTTCAAATTTGTAAGTTGGTGTTATCTTAATGTGTTGATAATACTTGTTATAGATGCATGGTGGAATTGTAGCTAACTAGTAATAATTTTCTTTCTCAGGTGCACATGAAGATGCAACTATTATTGTAGTGGTGGGATTTGCTACACGTGATGCTGACAGTTTTGATGTGCTCAAGTTGAAGCCAAAGTAGTTACTTGTTTTGAGGATTCATTTAAGTAATAGTTGTAAATATATGTATTTGGATACCCTATTTTGAGATAATGTAATGAAGATGGTGATATAACATTTCGATGTTTTCTTGTGAATATAGTTGAAATTTGTTGTTTTAAAATTGAATTGAGAAGTTTTTGGAAAGTAATATATAATGTGCAGTATTGAGTGTTATAAATGTGATGAGTTCAGTAATATGAGTGTTATAAATGTGCTGCATTGAGCCTATACATATTATCTATTCAAGACGTTTTAAAATTGTTCTGAATTGTGCACTATATATTAACTATTCATAACGCTTTTATAGAAACTATTCATGACGGTTATTTTATGTCGCTTTTAAAAAATATTTATAACACTCATTTTCATAATGGTTGCTATGGAAAAAAAGCGTCATGGTTCGTCATTAATGACGCTTTTTAGCCGTCATTAAAAGGGTTTTTTGTTGTAGTGTATACACATATATATAAGTGTTATATATATCTATATGTTTTGGAAAAACCCTAATCTCCTTCTTCCTCCACCCTCGTCCACCTATCCCCGGCGAGCGCACTCAGTCTCGTACGCCACAACGCAGCCACACGACATCAGTCCCGCGACGACGGCTTCGACAACAACAACAATAAAATAACAGAATCCCACTTTAAGGTATCCCACTTCCCCGATCGAATTCTCTGTCAATTCTACTCCGTTTTTAGATCCGTAAATTTGTGTAGAAAGCCCACATGACCCTCTTCAAGATCCCCCAGGTGGATTTTGACATGGCCATCCAACTTGCTCTAAAAATCGAGACGAAATTGGAGAAAAACCACTTTTCTGAATATTAAAAATTGTCGTAAAACACCAACTTGTCGGCCACTTTTCTTGCTGTCCATTAAGCTTTCATAAAAACTAATTGAAGACAGTCAAAGACAACCTAACCAAGATTGTAACGCACATTTTGGATTCACTTTTTATCTAGTATGTAGAAAGTTACACGTTGTTAAAGTTTTACGAAAAACTGTAAATTCTGTTTTCAAAAAGTGGAAAAAAACACCCGATACGGCGTGTGCCCGACAAACCGGACGACGTGATCGCTCACTATATGCATCGAAAGACGCGTATGGATGTTGTCGACATGTGGGAAGTGACGGAACCCGATTTCGTTGCATGTGCGCGACGAAATCCGTACGTATCCGTCGAGATACCCCGTATCGACCCTTTGGAAATTAAGTCACAACTTTGTGCACGCTCATCATATCGCGATGAAACTTGCGCCATTGGACTCGAAATATTTTTCTAGTCCTGTGAGCCAAGTTTGGTCCGATTCTGAGACCGTTGATCGGGACGCTATTTTGGCGGTCCCACAATCCAACTCAACGGGCGATTTTGTGCAAAGCCCACCGGAATCCAAAATTGGACATACCGTTGGGTTCGTCTCATCAAAACAAATGCGTAGACATGTAGTTTGACGACTTTATAGACCGTAGGTTCTGGCACGCATTTCGGTGCAAAGCGGGTCCAACGGCGGACATCGTTTTGACCTAAAACTACGATTTTGCTCCTGTTCCAGAATTTAACTTTTGGACAGGCATTTTCTAGGCATATATTTTATTCCAAACTCATTCGTGATATTTGTTTCAGCATCCGGAGCTTCTTGTGGATTTTGACTTTCGTGTTGACGATTCTGATTGTTGGATTTTTGTTGCTTCTCGCACCACCCTCAGGCAAGATACCTTGCCTTATTTACTATTATAATTATATGCACCTTTATTTATTTACTGCATATTTATTATCTGTTTTTAGTTGGATCCATTACTTGTTATTTTTGTTCACCTTATTTTGCTTTCAGTTATTTTTCTTGCCTTTTTGTTGCATATGGACCTAGTCCTAGCGAACTACCTTTTGTTAGTGTCCTTGGGAGGGAGAAGACAGTTAAATATATGGGCTACCCCAAATCCAAAAGCTGTAGTAACTGCGTACTATGTTAGTTGAGTCGCGAGGGTCACTAGCCTCGAGCTATGTGGACTGATGGGTCACGTGGGCCGCTAGCCTCGAGTTATGCCGGCTGATAGTATTGGTACTGACGTGTGTGTATTGTGAGTTGTTACCTTGTCCTGGAGGAGTCAGCCTTCACCTGCCCATACATCGATATGTCTTCTAAATTGCCTACTAGAAAGGTTAGGGGACCTTAGCAAATTTCATATTCCAATCATGGCATGGAAAATGTCACATCGTGGAATAGTAAGTTACCCCTTGTCCTTGTTTGGTTGTAGGGGTAGCCTACTATTTCGATGATGGAATATTGAGCCGTGTTATGTTTTGGACACTTTTACTTTATCTTTATTTTATTGTGCATTTATATTCAGTTCATATGGCATGTTCTTCCTGTATCTTGTTACGTCCCTCTGAGGACCTGGTTATCTCTCCAGGTGTGTGTGCTTCTGTGATATTGTAGGTGTTCTAGTCGAGGTCGTGATCTTCTCCATCCTTTCGAAGATGATTGCACTTGGCTAGTCTTGTTATTTCATCTATTCCTTCTTGTACCTTTTATTTGAGATAGTTGGTAGTGGACTTTGTCTCCGCCCAACGTATTGTACAAAGACTTATTACAGTTGATTATATGATATCTTTTATTCTTTATTTGTGGATGAGATTAGATTACTCTTGGTTTACTGCATTTTATAGCTTATGTATTCATACGAGGTTTCCATATATTGGAGTATACTTCGTATGTATGCAGCTGGCATGGATACGTACCTAGTCCTAAGTATTTTGGGACTGGGGCGTTACATGTTTTTGTGGTGGCCCATGCAGGTCCAATTTGTCACTTCGGTTACGTAATTGTACCGATGTGAGCCTGCAACATAGGATTAGAATCTAGGAATCTCATCCATACAGTTTGACCATTTCCCTTGGCTTCAAATTCCGAACTCTCGTTCAACTTCCTTGAATTGCATCTTGCTTGATTCCTTTCTACCGTCGATTCTTACTTTCGTGCTTAGTATCAACTAGGAAGATGACTACATTAGTATATGCTCATAGGTCACACATATGGCTAGAATGGTCATATTGGCAATTGGAATATGTTCAAGACTCTAATCTAGTTAAAAAGGTTTTTTTTTTGTGATTTAATGATTAGTCATTTGTAAAGTAGAATATTGCCACGGAAAGTTTAATCTTGAAATTTCTAAATAGTAAACACCATAGGATTGATACTGCATGAAGGAATATATATATATATATAGCTAGAATCTTTATACCATTGATTTAAGAAATTGATTGGATTTTTGAGTTTTGATATTTGTAAATTATGGGGTTATAGCTATACATCTTCGGGAAAAAAAAATTGATTTGAATTTCGAGTTGTGATATTTATGATTTATTGGATTATAGTTATACACATTTGAACATTTATAAATTTGATTTGAGAATGATCTTAGATTTCAAATGTGGTTGTAGAAATTACTTAAATTTGCGTCGTACAACTTGCAATTTTCGTGTTTAGTAAATTTTAAATTTTAAGTGGAAGTAATGATTTCTAAATTTTTGGTTTAAAATATTTGAGAGTTATGAAAACAATTTTTGAGAAATTTTTATTTTAAATGGTGTCCTATGATTGAGGATTTACAAATCTATTTAGATTTTTGGTAAAAAAAAAGATTTTGACTAATAAGATTATTTGAAAATTTAGTTTAATGTGGGATTGTTAATATTAAATTTTTTGAGAATTTCGAAGGAGGTGATGGAAAGTTATTTTGACTGATTAAAGGCAGTTACCATTTAAAAGTTGTGATTTTGTTGGAATAACTTAGCATGAATAGAAGTTAAAATTGATGAGAGCATTGAGCTAAATTTTTGAGATTGCTTTTAATATGCTAAGAGTTTTATTACGAGTTATTTGAAAATTTTAGAGTGTTAAATTTTTGATTAATTGTGAAATTTTTATGGATTCGTAAATTATGAACTCTTGAGTTAAATAGTTGAATTTAAACGTTAATTTTGGAAAAAGGTTAGTAGTAACGTGATAAAATTTTGCTTTGAGATCTATGAGAGTGATTTAAATTTTTATAATGAATTTGAACGGCTTGGAGTGAATACAAATTTTGGTGGTTTATTTTTGAAAGTTTAATTTTGAAACTTTTGGAGGAAACTTGAGTTAAATTTTAAGGGTAGGCCCCAAGATAACCCTATTGAGTATTCCACACTAATTGCCATGTCACCCATGACCATGATAGTAGTATATACACAAGTGTTGTTAGTCATCTACCCAGCTATTTGACTGTATTTCCACCTTGACTTACTCGACCTTCCTTCAATTCTAGATCTTTTAATTGCGACCTTCTAACCCATTTGCAATTGGAATAATTAGTTAATGGTTCCTTAATTGTATTCATCTAATGGACTATCTTCTCTCTAGAACTATGTCCCTAAATGATTTTATTGGATTCTCTAATAAATTTTATTTCATGCTTTAACTTGATCTTTTTTATTTTTGTACATTAATTATCACCTCGTGAACTCCCACTTTCTATTTTGATCTTCTGGCATTCCTTACCGTGACTTGGATATTTGGAGCACAACACTAGACTTTTCTTTCCAACAAATTTTATATGTAAGGCCTAGACAAGCCCACCTTCATATAGACATATCATGTCCCACCAATACCCATCTCCTTGTACTCTATTTCTTGATATGACCTTATGGTCAAAATGGCCAATCTATAATCTTTACCATAATACTAATATATTTTTGACCACGGATAGGGATTCCATCTCGACTAAATTCTTTCGACCGATATATGATTTTGTTCTACTTAATTCCGTAAATGCTCAAATTTGTGCTTTATCTTGATTGCCTGACCCGTTCTCCTATGATACTATTAGTTTAACTCTTGTAAGTTGGGTAGAATACCTCACCACCTAAACAAACATTTTTCCTTGTGAACCACATTGGTAAGTTCACTTAGACTAAATCCAGAGGACCCTACCTTATCTAGTCTACCAAGCCATAAATGAAGAAACACTAGGACAACTGTATAGGCCCAAACTTCGGACAAGACTCGATTTTAAAAGATCTTGGACTATTTAAAATTTTCTTCAGCAGTATCTCCCTTGCTCATATTTTGACTATCTCATGCTGCTAATGTAGCTTCAGTTTTGCAAGCTTATTTCTTTACCAAGCTTGATCATGACATATTTTATTGGGTGCACCCACTAACATATTGTCTAATCAGAACCGGTGCATGATGGTCTGATCAACCTATTGCACTTTGGTTCGCTTATCACATATTATTCTACGCGGATTGAGACATAGTAAACTTGCCTTAGAATCTCATCCGCGACAGCATTGACAACTCCCATTCGAATTATTTCCGTCGTCTATGAACCTCGTATTTCGTACTAAATAGCATCGTCTTTGAACTCTTTTTGTTGTGGGCTTTACTTACTTTAGAAAGACCAGACACTGTACTTGATAGATAGACACAAGATATCATCTTTAGTTGTCCTATCAGTTATTTATACACAAGTGTAGATAGCCACCGACCGACTTATGTGGCTATATCCTCGCCTTCAACTACCCCTCATTCCTCAACCCTAGAATTATTATCGTGTCCTCCCAATTATTCTAGATCACTCGAGAATGATTCTAATCGTTCAATTAATCAAACCCTCGACCAAGATGATTAGTATCCAGTTTCTCTTAAGGAACCATATCTCAAGAATGTCTAATTTATTCTCTTGGGTCTACTCAATTCCCTACTGTTCTTCTAAATTGGATATTCAAAAGTTTGTTACCTTCACTAGCAATCCTTATTCAATTCCATAACCATGATATATTTTTGTATATATCGACTCCACAATTTTTCTACGGCATGATGGTGTTGAACGTCCTTTTATCGCCATCTCCGAAATTTAATTGTATTTTTGTATTGACGAACTCTTCCTATCCCTCAACCCTATCTACCCTATTAATACTAAATTTCGAGGACAAAATTCTTGTAAGTTGGGTAGGATGTAAAACCCTTATTTTTAATTATTTTTTAATTATTTTATTAGACTTAAAAATGAATTTATACAATTTATGGTTTTTTTTTTTTGATGACCCGGTTTGGCCAATTCAGTCCGAACAGGGCCAGAACCAAATTTAAGCCCATGTGAGCATGTGGGGTGACTAAGATGGCCATGTAGGAACATTTCATGTGTGTACAAATATTGTTAAATAATTTTGAGACTTGTTGAATATTTATTGACTTTTGGTACAAAAATTTATGTTTTATTAATAAAATAATATTTTACAAGATTGAACAATTTTCTGGACCCATACATGGGTGAGCGGTAAAGTTTACCCATTAGGATGATTATTATTATTTTATTAAAATTTAAGTTATTTTGTGGAGATTTAATAAACATGTTTTTTTTCTATTTAAATATTATTACTATGTTTAGTTGATTTATCGCGATTTGAATTTTATAAATATGTAGATATGTGTAAATATATTAAATAATTTGGTAGATAATATTTAATTTGTTAATTAAATTTTAAATAAGATTTATGGATATATATATATATATATATATATATATATATATATATATATATATATATATATATATATATATATATATATAAAGATTTTGAAAAGAATTGATTAGATTAGAATATTAAAAAAAAAAGATATATACAATGGAGTGGTCGGCCCAAATGGGGGTGGGACCGACCACCCCAACCGAAAGGAGCAGCAATAGCTGCAACAAATTAAGGGGGGCCGACCCCTCCCTTTACAGCAGCAGCAACGCCAACTAATGGAGGCCGACCCCCCTCCCTAATATACACATATATATATATAAGTGTTATATATATCTATATGTTTTGGAAAAACCCTAATCTCCTTCTTCCTCCACCCTCGTCCACCTATCCCCGACGAGCGCACTCAGTCTCGTACACCGCAACGCAGCCACGCGACATCAGTCCCGCGACGACGGCATCGACAACAACAACCATAAAATAACAGAATCCCACTTTAAGGTATACCATTTCCCCGATCGAATTCTCTGTCAATTCTACTCCGTTTTTAGATCCGTAAATTTGTGTAGAAAGCCCACATGACCCTCTTCAAGATCGCCCAGGTGGATTTTGACATGGCCATCCAACTTGCTCTAAAAATTGAGACAAAGTTGGAGAAAAACTACTTTTCTGAATATTAAAAACTGTCGTAAAACACCAACTTGTCGGCCACTTTTCTTCATATCCATTAAGCTTTCGTAAAAACTAATTGAAGACAGTCAAAGACAACCTAACCAAGATTGTAACGCACATTTTGGATTCACTTTTCATCTAGTATGTAGAAAGTTACACGTTGTTAAAGTTTCATGAAAAACTGTAAATTCTGTTTTCAAAAAGTGGGAAAAACACCCGATACGGCGTGTGCCCCGACAAACCGGGCGACGTGGTCGCTCACTATACGCATCGAAAGGCGCGTATGGATGTTGTCGACATGTGGGAAGTGACGGAACCCGATTTCGTTGCATGTGCGCGACGAAATCCGTGCGTATCCATCGAGATACCCCGTATCGACCCTTTGCAAATTAAGTCACAACTTTGTGCACGCTCATCATATCACGATGAAACTTGCGCCATTGGACTCAAAATATTTTTCTGGTCCTGTGAGCCAAGTTTGGTCCGATTCTGAGACCGTTGATCGGGACGCTATTTTGGCGGGCCCACAATCCCACTCAACGGGCAATTTTGTGCAAAGCCCACCGGAATCCAAAATTGGACATACCGTTGGGTTTGTCTCATCAAAACAAATCCGTAGATATGTAGTTTGACGACTTTAGAGACCGTAGGTTTTGGCACGTATTTCGGTGCAAAACGGATCCAACGGCGGACATCGTTTTGACCCGAAACTACAATTTTGTCCCTGTTCCAGAATTTAACTTTTGGACAGGTGTTTCCTAGGCATATATTTTAGTCCAAACTCGTTCGTGATGTTTGTTTCAGAATCCGGAGCTTCTTATGGATTTTGACTTTCGTGTTGACGATTCTGATTGTTGAATTTTTGCTGCTTCTCGCACCACCCTCAGGCAAGATATCTTGCCTTATTTACTGTTATAATTATATGCACCTTTATTTATTTACTGCATATTTATTATCTATTTTCAGTTGATCCATTACTTGCTATTTTTGTTCACCTTATTTTGCTTTCAGTTATTTTCTTGCCTTTTTGTTGCATATGGACCTAGTCTTAGCGAACTACCTTTTTTTAGTGTCCTTGGGAGGGGAAGACAGTTAAATGTATGGGCTACCCAAATCCAAAAGCTGTAGTAACTGTGTACTATGGTAGTCGAGTCGTGAGGGTCACTAGCCTCGAGCTATGTGGACTGATGGGTCACGTGGGCCGCTAGCCTTGAGTTATACCGGCTGATAGTATTGGTACTGACGTGTGCGTGTTGTGAGTTGTTACCTTGTCCTGGGGGATTCAGCCTTCACCTGCCCATATATCGATATGTCTTCTAAATTACCTACTAGAAAGGTTAGGGGACCTTAGCAAATTTCATATTCCAATCATGGCATGGAAAATGTCACATCGTGGAATAGTAAGTTACCCCTTGCCCTTGTTTGGTTGTAGGGGTAGCCTACTGTTTCGATGATGGGATATTGAGCCGTGTTATGGTTTGGACACTTTTACTTTATCTTTATTTTATGGTGCATTTATATTCAGTTCATATGGCATGTTCTTCCTATATCTTGTTACGTCCCTCTGAGGACCTGGTTATCTCTCCAGGTGTGTGTGCTTCTGTGATATTGTAGGTGTTCTAGTCGAGGCCGTGATCTTCTTCATCCTTTCGAAGATGATTGCACTTGGCTAGTCTTGTAATTTCATCTATTCCTTCTTGTACCTTTTATTTGAGATAGTTGGTAGTGGACTTTGTCTCCGTCCAATGTATTGTACAAAGACTTATTGCAGTTGATTATATGATATCTTTATTCTTCATTTATGGATGAGATTAGATTACTCTTGGTTTACTGCATTTTACAGCTTATGTATTCATACGAGGTTTCCATATATTAGAGTATACTTCGTATATATGCAGCTGGCAAGGATACGTACCTAGTCCTAAGTATTTTTGGACTCGGGCGTTACAGTTTGGTCTTGATCAAGCCTGGGCAAATTCCATGTTTCTATAAGACCCCCTTCAAAGTTTTTAAACTTAGCAATAACTTTAGAATACTTTGAACAAAAGCATAGGCTTTTCAGAGTCCATGGTCCGTCGAGCCTTCAGTAGAGTTTTTAGACTCCTGATGACATCGCTTCGCCTGGATGCACCCTTTGTAGAAACGTTGCTTGGTTGGCATCTTTCTGCTATAAAAGGATTTGGTTTGAAGAGAGTGAAGCAGTTTGTTCGCTTATATTCTGCGGACACTTGCAAACCTAGGTGCCATGGCCCCCAAAGCTTCCTCCTCTGGTACATGTATAAAAAAGGTCATGAAGGGTAAGGATCTGGCTTCTAGAAGGTCCTCAAGATGTCCAGCCGTTGGTCGAAGGTAAGAATGCCCTATGTTTGTTAGGTTATGTTTCAAAAACCTAAATATGCTGAGTCGGCCCACCTTTTCCATCTTGTAGTAGTTCTTCCTCGAGCATCATCGGGTGAGCTTCTTCTGAGTACGGAATACATGTCGTCGGGGCGAGCTTTGATGATCTGAAGGCCGCCATCTAGGTCCAAATTGATGAAGGTTAGCCAAAAGTCTGTTAGAAGATGGTGCACGATCAGAGCTTGTCTTTCCTTCTGTAACTAGTTAATACGGGGAAGCTTTATTTTGCTAAGGGGGATGGGTTTCTGAAGTCGTCATTTTCGTTCAGCGACTCCCTTCTCTGTTCGACGCCAGAAGTAGTTAAGATCGAAGAGGATTAGAATTTCTCTTACGACAAAACATGCATGCACTTGTCTTCAATGGAACGCCATCTGTCGTTGTCATCTTTCGCGTTGCTGGCAAGTTTCTGAAGTATGTGAGGCTGACCAAGGAATTAGCAAATGTCCGGCTTGGTGTCGTTCGGTTCTCTTCAAAGACGAAGCAGGTGTATGCAAACTTCAGAGGTTTCGTTCCTGGCCCGTATGTGGGTTTGCTACATGGTGCCTCTCTGAATGACCTATCTCCAATTGTTCGTCCATTTGTCGTAGACACTTTTGTAAATAGGTTAGCAGCAAAATTCTCTTACCTCTCCCCCCGAGTAACTCTGATTTGTTGGTTGGGCTCAACATAATCCTATGTGGAAGGCTCTATCAGGATGGATTTTGGAGAAGTACGAGGCTGAGTTAAGGATGATCGGCTTGTTCTTCGCTATCTGAGCGACCAACAGGGGTTGGTTATCAACGCCGGTGCCTTCATCAGTGCTGGTAGAGTTGTCCTAATTATTGCACTGGTACATTCTTTATGCTAGGTAGTGAAATGGGGTTGGCCCTCCACGAGATGTATGAAGTGTCCATACTACCTTGGGGCGAGGAGCCCTACGAAGAGTATACTCATTCAAATGAGGAATTGTGATCGTTGGAAGAGGAGGATCCTGAATTCCTTACTGTGTATAAAGAATTGTTGTGCTATTTCTCCATGTGCAGGCATCTCTCGAAGTGGGATAAGGAACAGAGAGGGCAGCTCCTTTGATTACTGCATGTATGGCTCATCTTTGTCTTCCTTCTTCGGACATGCGACGAGTCGAGTGAGAGACCGCAGACTCACAAATAGATCAAGGCTCTCATCCGAAAAAAGGAGAAGTTCGTGGTTAGGGATGAACGGGGTAGCCGGTCAGTGGAAGACCTATCTTACTTCTTTCAGGACACGCAATCTCTGTCTGATAAGGCTATTTTGTTTGGCTTCCTAATGCTCTGGTGGCGGTTGTACGTGGTCCCCTGGGGTTCGGGCTCGATAGATCAGATCAACCATAACCTGATACTACTTGCGGTGAAATTGGTGTTTAGGCACAAGGTAGACCTTCTCGATGCGATGGTTTTCTGCCTTCAATGGGGTCTCCGTGTTTTCATCCAAAAGGTTCTAAAGCACAAGGGGACTGGTAACTTCAACCAAATGAAAATGCCCTACCACTATCTATTGGGGTGGTTCCTGTTACACCATCGCTCCTTTGTATCTGTCGAAGAGGACAATAGTATTTTGGAGGGTGATGCCATCTTGCGACAATATGGGGCGATGACTTGGGTTCCAAAGAGGTACCCTATTGTTGAAAGGCCCTGGCCTCCCTGGGCGACTACTTTTTCTTCTCTGTAGTGCCTAGTTTTCCTGAAAAAGATGCTGGCCTTTTGCACCACGATGTAGACATAGGCATTTATGTACTCTCTACCCCAGCCAGACGTTGGCTTTTCTCTATAAGACCGTCTCATATGGTCTAGTAGAGGCAAGAATGTCATTTCTCTAAAGCCTTACTTGCCAAGCAGGTTTGCCAGGCAATTTGGGTATTTCCATGCTCTTGCTGGAGAATCCAAATTGTAGCTTGGCTTTGAGGGAAACGTACTGGACGGTGTACAGGCATGGCACTATTATTCTGCTACTGGTACTAGGCACAGAGTTCGAGTTGCCAAATGCTACAAATGAGCCTGTTGTTGTCTTTACATCGTCTACCTTCCACTGTCAGACGATCAGTTCCCCCGGTTGGTTATAGCATAGGGACTAGCTTATCGTGGGAACAAGGTTGATGCCTCTGCCTTCTTCTTCTCAGCGTCTTCTTGAGTCCAATGCAGTTGCGAATGCACCTCCGAGGAATAGATCTGCTTTCGGTCGATTTGTCGTGATGATTCAAAGTTTGTGGCTTCGGATGCAAACGGTCCCTGGAAGAACTAGGAAGCAGCTGGCTGAAACAATTTTGCGACGTCCCGACCAAGACTTTGAGGAAGGTAATTGTCTATAGACCGGGGGATGGAGGTCTGAAGGTAGTCCAGTTTCGTATACCTTCTTTGGCTCACCGTCTTTCTTTCTCTCTTCTCTTTTTTATTAGCTGCATTTGGCTTCGTTCAGGCATCAGAAAAGCGACTCCTGCTTACCATTTGGTGTACCCTATGATTGGGATTGAAGATGAATATTAAAAAGTCGTGTCGAGAGCTTCATGGTTGTCGCAATCGTCGGGGGCGCCAGAGGAACATGATACCCCTCGAGAAGGGACACCAGATTCTCCGGGTATGCTGGGTCATCCTGGGCCTCTGTACCGCTATTTCTTGGTTCCATCTGAAGCTGAAGAGAACGTCGGGAAAGGGACGGAAGACCACCTAGTCACGGGGAGGTGTGAACCTTCCTTGCCAGTTGGACTTGGGGCACAGAGGCGTCTGACGTTGGTTCAACAGTGATCGCCTGTGAGTTCATTGGGCGAGAACCTACGAACCTAGTCACAGGAAGCAGTTAGTGTACCTCCTCTTCTGGTTTATGTAGGGAGCACTGATGACTGTCCTCTGCAATTCGGGGCTTTTGTGCCCTCTTTTGGTCCTTGTGTGGACGACAATGAGGTTCCTTCTGCAGAGACCATCCTAGCCAGGCTCCCTAGCATGTGGGCATTGCTTGTCAGGTTGTCGCACAGCTTCTGGGTCTCCTGCTTTGCGTAAGATGGTTGGCAGGCAAGTCCACTCATCCACTGCTTTGGGTGTCAATCTTATGGAGGAGATCGCTGATCCCTTCGATTTTACCCGTTCTTGATGATGTGGATGGTACAGCTGAGATCCTGATCGGGACCTTCCACCTGATATTGAAGCAGGGGATCCAGGGCTTCCTAGAAACATGCGCCCCTTCTCCTAGGCTAAGCGTGGAGCTGATGGCCAGATCCAAACCCTCCGAGCTTTCCCTGGCTTGTAGCGTACAGCCGAATCTTTCCTTGTTAAGCTTAATTTAGCAGAGCGGTGCCTCAGCAAGCTTCAATATGCTCAGGAAGCTGATGTAGATGCACTGGCCTCTTTTGAGCGCAACCATCTGCTTGACAGGACTGCTAATGGGAAAGCAATCTGTGCTGAGGTCATAAGTACCCTTAGTTATAAAATTAGCCAGCTGGCTAATAAGCGTCGCCAGTTATTTAATGCATCAACATGACTGTCTTCGGAGCGAGACTTCTTTCGCTCAAGCGATGATGAGGATTACAGTGGAGCTCGAAAAGCTTCGAGTATAACACTAAAACTAGAGCTTCGTCTGACTGGCCTCACCCAAGATCAGAATGCTACTTGTCAGATGTCGGGGAAGATCAGTGCGTCTTCTGCTGCTGTGTAGGCCACGACAAGAGATCTGGATGATAGGCTTTCCTCCCATACCCGCCTAGAAGACCGGATTTTCGTCGAGCAGGAAGCTAGGCTTGTTGTTCATGAGAAGAAGGAACACCTCATAGCTTATTTCCGTCAGTGGCTTCAGGGATTTTGTGTGGACATTTGAATCTGTCCTCCCTTTTGCACTTCTTCGTATATATATATATATATATATATATATATATATATATATATATAAGCAGTAATAGCAATTTACCTCCTTTTTTTTCTTTCTTTTGTGGACCCATTCTGATATCGAACTCATTCGGGCTTAGTTGGGGTGTGAGGTGGCAAGCGTGAAGTCTTTCCCCTTTCGCTGCCATCGTGGAGGGCATAGGGATCGAGTGCCTCGATTTGACTAGGTCCGATTGAAAGTTGGATGGATAGGCTCCTCGTTACTCGTAGAGGAGTTATTCATATTTAATAGGGGAATGGGACTTCACCTGTCCTCTCGAAGAATCTTGTGGCTATAAATAGGGCTTTGGGAAAGCCATCTTCCATAGACTTATATGTTTCTCTTCTCCATGCTTGAGTACCTATTCTCTTCTCATGCCCTGGAGCTTTTTGCTTTTTTGGCGGATCGAGCATCATTTGTGATGGCGGTTAGCGCCGAGTCATCAAATGATGTGAAGTTTGACATGCCAGAAAGTACTCTTAATGTAGCGAGGAACGGTCTTATGTGTTCCCTTGTACGTGGAGATTTTCTTTTTAATGTGGCGATGAACCGAAAAGCAGTGAATCTTGTAAAAAGTGGGGTTCTCCCTTTTCTCGTTGCTAGCTTCACCAGTCCTAGAAAAGAAAGCAAAGAGGACAATAGTATTTTGGAGGGTGATGCCATCTTGCGACAAAATGGGGCGATGACTTGGGTTCCAAAGAGGTACCCTATTGTTGACAGGCCCTGGCCTCCCTGGGCGACTACTTTTTCTTCTCCGTAGTGCCAAGTTTTCCTGAAGAGGATGCTAGCCCTTGCACCACGATGTAGACATGGGCATTTATGTACTATCTATCCAGCCAGACGTTGGCTTTTCTCTATAAGACCGTCTCATATAGTCTAGTGGAGCAAGAATGTCATTTCTCTAAAGTCTTACTTGCCAAGCAGGTTTGCCAGGCAATTTGGGTATTGCCAGCTCTTGCTGGAGAATCCAAATTTGTACCTTGGCTTTGAGGGAAACGTGCAGGACGGTGTGCAGGCATGGCACTATTATTCTGCTACTGGTACTGGTGCAGAGTTCGAGTTGCCAAATGCTGCAAATGAGCCGGCTGTTGTCTTTACATCGCCTACCTTCCACTGTCAGACGATCATTCCCCCGGTTGGTTATATCGTAGGGACCAGCTTTATCGTAGGAACAAGGTTGATGCCTCTGCCTCTTCTCCTCAGCGGCTTCTTGAGTCCAATGCAGTTGCAGATGCACCTCCGAGGAATAGATCTGCTTTCGGTCAATTTGTCGTGATGATTCAAAGTTTGTGGCTTCGGATGCAAACGGTCCTCGGAGAACTAGGAAGCAACTGGAAGAAACAATTTTGCAGCGTCCGACTAAGACTTTGAGGAAGGTAATTGTCTATAGACCGGGGATGGAGGTCTGAAGGTAGTCCAGTTTCATATACCTTCTTTGGCTCACCGTCTTTCTTTTCTCTTATCTTTTTATTAGCTGCATTTGGCTTCGTTCAAGCATCAGGAAAGCGACTCCTGCTTACTATTTGGTGTACCCTATGATTGGGATTGAAGATGAATATAAAAAAGTCGTGTCGAGAGCTTCATGGTTGTCCTAATCGTCGGGGGCGCCAGAGGAACATGATACCCCCAAGAAGGGACACCAGATTCTCCGGGTATGCTGGGTCATCCTGGGCCTCTGTACCGCTATTTCTCGGTTCCATCTGAAGCTGAAAAGAAAGTCGAGAAAGGAACGGAAGACCACCTAGTCACGGGGAGGTGTGAACCTTCCTTGCCAGTTGGACTTGGGGTAAAGAGGCGTCTGACGTTGGTTCAACAGTGATCGCCTGTGAGTTCATTGGGCGAGAACCTACGAACCTAGTCACAGGGATCTGTTAGTGTACCTCCTCTTCTAATTTATGTAGGGAACACTGATGACTGTCCTCTACAATTCGGGGCTTTTGTGCCCTCTTTTGCCCCTCGTGTGGACGACAATGAGGTTCCTTCTGTAGAGACCATTCTAGCCAGGCTCCCTAGCGTGTGGGCATTGCTGTCGAGTGCCGCAGCTTCTGGGTCTCCTGCTTTGGCGAAGATGGTTGGCAGGCAAGTCCACTCATCCACTGCTTCGGGTGTCAATCTTATGGAGGAGATCGTGATCCCTTCGATTTTGCCCGTTCTTGATGATGTGGGTGGTACAGCTGAGATCCTGATCGGGACCTTCCACCTGATATTGAAGCAAGGGATCTAGGGCTTCCTAGAAACATGCCACCCCTTCTCCTAGGCTAAGTGTGGAGGAAATGGCCAGATCCAAACCCTCCGAGCTTTCCCTGGCTTGTAGCGTACAGCCGAATCTTTCCTTGTTAAGCTTAATTTAGTAGAGCGGTGCCTCAACAAGCTTCAATATGCTCAGGAAGCTGATATAGATGCACTGGCCTCTTTTGAGTGCAACCATCTGCTTGACAGGACTGCTAATGGGAAAGCAATCTGTGCTGAGGTCATAAGTACCCTTAGTTATAAAATTAGCCAGCTGACTAATAAGCGTCGCTAGTTATTTAATGCATCAATGCGACTGTCTTCCGAGCGAGACTTCTTCGCTCAAGCGATGATGAGGATTACAGTGGAGCTCGAAAAGCTTCGAGTAGAACACTAAAACTAGAGCTTCGTCTGACTGGCCTCACCCAAGATCAGAAAGCTACTTGTCAGTTGGGGAAGATCAGTGCGTCTTCCGCTGGTGTGGAGGCCACGACGAGAGATCTGGATGATAGGCTTTCCTCCCATACCCGCCTAGAAGACCGGATTGTCGTCGACCAGGAAGCTAGGCTTGTTGTTCATGAGAAGAAGGAACAACTCATAGCTTATTTTCGTCAGTAGCTTCAGGGATTTTGTGTGGACATTTGAATCTGTCCTCCCTTTTGCACTTCTCCGTATATATATATATATATATATATATATATATATATAGAAGCAGTAATAGCAATTAGCAATTTACCTCTTTTTTTTGTGGACCCATTCTGAGGTCGGGCTCATTCGGGCTTAGTTGGGGTGTGAGGTGGCAAGCGTGAAGTCTTTCCCCTTTTGCTGCCATCGTAGAGGGCATAGGGATCGAGTGCCTCGATTGACTAGGTCCGATTGAAAGTTGGATGGATAGGCTCCTCGTTACTCGTAGAGGAGTTATTCATATTTAATAGGGGAGTGGCGCTTCACCTGTCCTCTCGAAGAATCTTGTGGCTATAAATAGGGCTTTGGGAAAGCCCATCTTCCATAGACTTATATGTTTCTCTTCTCCATGCTTGAGTACCTATTCTCTTCTCATGCCCTGGAGCTTTTTGCTTTTTTGGCAGATCGAGCATCATTCGTGATGGCGGTTAGCGCTGAGTCTTCAAATGATGTGAAGGTTCATGCACCAAAAAGTACTCTTGATGTCGCGAGGAACAGTCTTATATGTTCCCTTGTACGTGGGGATTTTCTTTTTGATGTGGCGATGAACCGAAAAGCAGTGAATCTTGTAAAAAGTAGGGTTCTCCCTCTTCTCATTGCTAGCTTCACCAGTCCTAGAAAAGAAAGCATGCTGCTCTTGCCTTGCGTGAGGAGGATGCTGGTCTCGAGGTTTTGGTTGCTTGCTTGTCCCCTGTACTTCTTCTCCCATATGACGGCGGTTGATGGCTTGCTCGGGAGGAGTGTCCTTGACCTTGAGAAGAGGCTTGGAAGCTTGCCTAACGTCATCCTCTCTTGCAACTTCTCGTCGTCTTCTCTGGCATGTCTTTCAAAAGTGGCTTGGAAGCTCTTGTAAGGCCCTCAAATTCATCGCTATAGTATAGGACCTGTGACGTACTGACCTTCCAAAGGGAGCTGTACGCAAGTGTTGGGAACCCAGTAGCGAAATATTCCATATAGGAACAAGTTCTTATATGTGACCATAATATATAACATAATTTTCTTTTTAATAAGAGTCTCTGTCATCTCTTTTGTAGGTTTGAATATTGTTACTAGAGGTATGATGGACATAGTTGAAAATACCCCGACATTCGTTTTGTAGAGACTTCGACATCTTATAAAAGGATCTGTTCATATTCAAGCTTTATAAAAAAAAAACTTATTCAAGAGACATGGCATATTGAGGAGCCGTATGTTTCTCCCTTTCTCGATTTTTGAAACCAGCCCGTGGGGCCTCGGCCGTGAAATACGCTTCTCTCGCGTCCCTTTATTGAGAAGAAGATTCTGCCAGTTACGGCCTGGGCTTCTTCTTCTTCTGTCTTGATGCTGGAGGGAATATAGGCTGAACTATTTGTCCACCCGATCCGGATGTATCCATATAATTTTGCCCCTCACCGTCTTGATTGGGATCCGGCCGTATGGTTGCATGCTAATGGAAGGTTGACGATTTTTATCGTAGCTTTGGGAATCTGGACCAGTCCGTCGTGGACTTCTACCTCGAGAAGATCGCCGAACTGTATCGACACCATCTTTGCCACCACCATGTGCTTCTCAATGTCGAGGGTAATAGCCTTTGAATCGGAGAGCCATTAGATCTGCCCTTTCAGGATGTAGCAATCCTTGGTAGCATGACCAATGAATTGGTGGTAGAGGTAGTACTTTAGATTATCTAACATGCCTACTTCATCTGGGCGCTTTGGCTTGAGCAACCAGAGCGTATTGTTCTTCATTATAGCATTAAAGATGTCGACGACTTGGTCATCAGTGAAGAGTAGGTGTCCCTTCGCCTGGTCGAGTCTTCCAGTGATTGCTTCGCCCCTCATTTCTTTATATTGATGGTGAGGGATTCTTTCCCTCTGTTGCTGTGGTCGGCACTGCTATTTTGATGGTGCCTCCCTCCATCTCTAGTGTTCAGGGCCTGGAGTCCGATAAGGTGAATTCCTTTGGCATTCTTCTCGGCTTGGTCGTCGCTGGCGATGACTGCCACCCAATCTGAGTGCTGGCATGTGCCCTTATAAAATTTGATAGCTAACATCAGACCCTGCCGGCATGTATCCATGAGGATCTTCCCAAGAGTCCCCAGAGGCATCTTCAGAGAATTTTGCCTGAAGCGCTCAAAAAGTTGCGCACTGGTACTTTGTCCTGGTAGACCGTATCAATGAGGGTGGACTTTGTCATGTCCATCATATTGTCATAGAAGCGTGCCAAGAACAGCTCCTGGAGGTCGTCGAATGTCTTGATGCAATTATGGGGTAGACTGTAAAACCATTCGTACGCAATGTCGATTAACGCTCCCAGGAACACCTTGGTGAGCAAGGCGCCGTCTTCGGCAGATGTCCCGTCATGGACTCGAAGTGGTTCAAGCACTAGTGGGGTGACAACTTCCGTCAAAAGGAGTGATAGACTAGTGCTTGTACTTCGAGGGGAACACCATTTTGTTCTATTCGGTGGGATAAGATTGTCTTATCCCTAGCCTCTGCATTCTCTTCCGGCTACTGAGGGATTTAAATTGAGGTCGCAGCTCTTTAATCTTCCTTCGGTCGTCGTTGGTTGGAGCGGGCACCAATGGCAACGGCCTGGAGGGGATGTTGGATTCGTCGTTAAGTCCTCTCTGATTTTCTTGTCGTGAAGTCGTTGGTAGGGCTATATTAGCCCTTATGTCTACCTCGATTGGGATATAGACAGCATCATGGCTTTGAGGGTGGCCATTATTGTTTCTAGAGCGTCGAGCCATTGTCGGTCGCTTGTACTGGCATCGTCATCGTACATGTATATCGTTCAGCAATTTGGAAGGCTTAGCGAGGATATGGGTTCTCCTGGCCTAATCCTTCGGCCTCGTATTCGTGGGGTAGGGACGTATGGTGGTGGCGTCCTCCGACTCCAGCGGTTGGCTACCCCCAGCAGCAGCTTGTTGGGTGGAAATCTACCCCCAGGCTTGTGTCTTATCCTTGGAGGGTTGCCACCCCAAGCGTGGAAGATAGGTGGGAATATGTACCCTTGACCGGGTTCTTCGGAATACCCTTGTCATTCATAGTTGGGTGGGCTAACCTTTGTGCTAGCAGCCTCCTCGTGCTGGTTGAGGAAGAGGGTGCCTTCGAGCCCTTCAGGATGGGAGTGTCCCTATGGACAGAGTAGCAGGAAGCATTAACTGGTTCATCTCCTGCTGTCTGCTGTAGCCGTTGGAAGACTGATGGCTTGTTTCTAGATATTGCTGTCTGAGAGCAACAACATTTGATGGTGATGTTTGTACAATGCCCTGTAGAGGGTTTGCTGCATGCGCCACCATCTTCTTTCAACCCCCGCATAAGATTGATTATTTTCCACAAGTCTAGCAGAGGGTGTTCTTTTATACCTTGTGGGCCGCATGGCTAATCAGACGAAGCTTCCGATCCACCGTAGGGGCTACTCGGGATGGATCTACGGGGTTGGCTCACCTCACGTGCAAGATTTTGACGTGCGCATGCATGTGTCTAATAGAGCCATCTTTCAGGGGCCCGTACGTTCATTTGGGCCACCTTTTGAGGAACGCCGTAGGGGCAGCATTCGGGTCTATTGAGCCCGTGTTGCTCTAGACCTTTTTGTACTAGAATTAGAGTAGTACAGTGCATCCAGGTCCTCTTTGTAGGCAGGATTCTGGGAGTCCTGTGGAACACAGATCTCCTTCGTCTCCCTTGTGCTATTGCTGTCCGGTACTATTTGGGGAGGCTTGATGTCCGTCTACTGGCACTCGTATTGATTTAGATGAGTCATGCTTCCGCACCTTCTACTAGTAAGCTGGCTGAGACACAACTTTGCCTTCTCGAGAAGGGAGTGGCCGTGATGGCCTGATAAGAGCGCATGTTTCGAGTCCCTGGTGTTGTATCGCCTCCTCCGGTTGGGACCTAAGTGTTGGGCATTGTTCCTTCCGCTTTTGAGAGAGGAAGAAGGATACACAGGAGTTGGATGCGAGGCTTCATTGGTAGTAGCCGGCAGAGCATACTCCGTAGTCGCTGCTGGTGGTACATCAGCCTTGGCCACCCAGGCCTTACAAATCTTCCTAGGTTTTGTAGACCTAGAAGAAGGGTTTGACCCTTCAAAGAGCATGTCTTCATAAGCTTGTTGATCGAACCGGATGACCAATGTCTGTTGGAATTAGCCTAACTTGGAAGTATCAGACTGCGACACTAGTTTCTCATTGGAGAAGAAAGTTGTCTCCAGCAGAGTCGTCAGCTTGTTCGCCATCGCGTTTTGGGTGAAAGATGTGTTTGGATGATATGTGTCTTTCAGAGGGATAAGGGAAGAAGGGACAAGTTAAGACATGACTCCTTTCCTTTCCTTTATATATTGTGATTTTGAATAGTACAACAAAGTCCTATCAGTACGATTTTGCAAGTACAAAAATAGATTCTAGGGAAGTATGTCGATGGAGATCGGGTACTGCAATGACCCCTTTACTCTATTGATGATCTCATACTTACTAGCTTCTTGAAATGATTTCTGTGAATCTCTCTGTATATCTGGTATCCTCAATAATGAGGTTGATCTGGTGGATCTGATATTCTTCCTCTGATCGCTTCCTCTGTTTGTACCTGATCTCTATTTGCCTTTTGGCGGACAAGCTATCGAGGAAGTAATGATGAGGGAGGATCTCATGTATGGACGACGTCATCCGGGTTATCATAGCTATTTAGGCAGGTTGTTTAACCGCTTAGCCTAGAGTGCTGATTGGGTGTCCGTTGCTGCAGGAGCTCCGAGCGAGGACTTAAGGATCCTTGTCACGCCCCGATTCGTAGAGTCATCCATCCTCGTATTTATCTCTTGGTATCGATCGTCCTCACTTCGGCATGATGCCGTACAGGTCTAGTATTGCACTTGTACAAGGCAAAGATGGTACATTGTAATCTTCAAATAGGATCACATCGCAACGGCACAAGCAAACAAATTAAAGATAGTCTGGATACATATCTCTTTTATTGAACAAATCCATTGTTGATTCAGAGTAGCAAATGAGCAAATAACTTGAAGTCACAATAAGACATGAAGAATGTACTCTCTTTATTGATAACTTGAAGTAAAGTACAAAGATTACAATAGAGTGCAAGGTTTACAACACATCCCATTTTACATCGATAGCCACTGAACACATGCCATTAAGGCTTACATTGGATACTTGATGCATAGATTTTGTAGCATACATTGGAGGATACACTTTGATACATAGACTTTTACAAATGGATATATCGATTGGCTTACAACTCACTGGTATAACTGACTACAATGTTCCATACATTATGCCATTTATAAACAGAAGACATCTTGTATAAGGAGAAGCTTCTGTATGCCCAACAAATCTTCGATGCCGGGACTGATTCATCTAATCATCGTGTACTGAACTTCCCAAGCACGAGCACCTAAAAAGAGTGCCCACAACGTAGGTCAGTACATCATCTATGTACTGGCGAGCATAATCAGTCCACTCGCCTAAACCAACACTAAGTAGTCATCTGAGCAAACATTATCAGAGTGATCTTTCTGTTTGGGCTAGCATCAGTTTACAGTTTATGAGAAGAATTCATTAAAGTAAGTAAACATGTTATAGCATGATATGGCATTTCTTTGTGTAAGGCATCATCTAAGCAACACTGAGTTAACAAGCTAAGCATGTTATGGTAATAAAAGGCAACATCTTATTATTATTGATGACATGTTAAGCAGTCAAGTTGAATTCAACATGTAAATAACCGTATCACATTTAAGTAAATTCTTACTGATAGCCGACTCCCTCGCACTAGCATAAAAATACATGATATTATTATATTCTTACTCTGCTGCACAAACATTCATTAGCATGCATCATGACTACATGGTCGTTGGTGAAACTACATCATAAGGACTTTCAACCGGTATTACGACGCACCATTCCAGGGTAGGTTGCAAGCCTAGCCGAATGTCTAATAATACTTCGTGCCGCCATAGCACGACCAATGTTTCCTTCCGGGTCGAATCGGGCCTAGCACCCAGGTACCGTTCGAGGAACTTTCTCAGACATGTTTACGTCCATGACCATGCAAATGCGTATCGACTCAATAAACACAAGTGCATGGTAAAACAACTGAAAGTAAGCAAAGCAAACAATTTAATATCTCATCTTACATTCTGAGCCGTATTTAACGACTAATCATTCCATCATTAGCATCATTCCACTTGGTGATCAAGATCCCAAGCCTCATCATTTTTACAATCTTATTTCTTCACATCAAAACATTACTCACATCATTCCTTTCAAATAGGGATACACAACATTTCATTTCTCGTAGGGACATTTCATACTGATTTAGTGTTATAGGGACAAGCAGCATTTCACATCTTGCAACGGTTACACAGAGTGTACCTGATTCAGGTGTTTCATACATTTTATTGCGTTGGTAGCTTAGCCAGTTCATTACTCATGTATCATTCACCAAGCATCTCATTATTCAAGTATTTTATTTGTTTCAGCAGCATTAAACATAAGGGACAATGTTATCAATTCATTCTCAGGCATCAATTCACATTAGCAGTTTAAGTGTTATTCATTCAGTAATTCAATGCTCATATCTTATTCATCTCAATATTAGCCAACATAAGCATCTCTATCGATTTAGCAACTAAAGCATCACAAGATAAGGGACAGAACATAGAAACACAATACTCCATTTTATTAGGCACGAAGGAGTAGGGGAGAAGGGACAGTTCCACTCACTTTTTTAAAGGATCTTCCTGTTCCGATCGCATCTATTTCCCACTAGACATAGCTCCACCAGCAAGCCATATTCCAACAATCTGGCCAGCTAAAATAGATTGCAGTCTCAATCCTCTGATTTTTCAACACAGTCACGATCTAACATTCTGATCGTATCCAACACGTCACCCAAATGCCTCGCACAGAGCAGGGTATTACAATCCTCACATGTGATTGTTGGCGATTATGATTGTCCATTCAAAAGACTTAACCACAAGTGACCCAGCACGCATGAGTGTTTAGGACAACCTGTCGTTTGAATGGTGCGGCTATGTAACGTGTGCACTGCTCTTTCGGGGTTTGACCCAGCTGGTTTTGTGTGGCCAGATTTCGGAGCAGCACCCGAGGATCTACCGAACCTCCAGCCTGATGGTGGCGACTAGAAGGAACCCGGGCTACGAGTGGGTTTTCTATTTTGTTTCGCTCACTCTATTGTAAATTTATTCTTTGAGACGTTTAGCCGACGAGCACCTGTTAGCTCGAAGCACTTTTACTTACTGTCTGCCTACGGGCTGTAAACATGATTAACAAATCCTGGGGTTGATCATGTATGACTTAACTCTTGCTAGTCCTAGCATTTTGTACGACTAGCTTCATGATCAGCTGATATGTAATATTTGGGACGCCTTTTATTGTATTTGGTGGTCAAAAATCTTGTGATTATATTATTTGCTTGAGATTGAGACAGTAGGCTTGACCTTAAGAGACTGTTGGCTTGTAGTAAACCCTCATATCTAGACAGCCGTGACCGTATAGCGAGATGGACTTCATTTCAATATACGTAGCTAGCTATGTTCGCCCCCGCTCTCCAGTATTCTGGTTCTGGGGCGTGACATGCACCATAAACGAAAGACTTAAATTAGGTGGCACGATCTTTGGTCGATGCATGGCGCTGGTCGTTATTTGAAGGGAATCTCTGGTTTGAATGGGGCAGTTATTGTGCACACATAAACTTGGTGTTAATCCTCTCAGCCGTTATGAATTGGATTTGAGGTGATCCGGTTCGGAGCGATAACCAGCAGTTAATATTTCAGTTCAGAACACAAATCGGCTGTTGATGATCCGGCCTCGGGCGCGAACCAATTGTTGATGATATGATTCAAGGCACGAACCAACTATTAATGATTCGGTCAGTGGTGTGAACCAACTGTTGATGATTCGGTTCGGGCACGACCAGCTGTCTTAGTGTAGAGGGTGGCTCAGCAAAAGACTCGAGTCATTTGTCTTGATGTGGAAACTAGTTGGGCCATTTGAGCCACATGCTCCATTGGCGCAGAAGACTTCTTGAAAGAGAGGCCGCATAGTGTCTGGACCACATGTGATCTGGTCGCATGGAGCGGTCCAGCTGTCTTTGGTTCTACAAAGGTGATGTACTTCGGGCTACTGTGCTATTGGGATTTGGCATCCCACTATAGGCCTTTTGGGCCTTCGGGCACTTTGACTTAGGTGGTTTGGTCATGATTGAGCCTAGGCAATTTTCATGCTTCTAAAGTTAAATTTGGAGATGCAGGTTGACTAAAAATTATGGCATGCCTAGTGTAGTCGTGTGCCATGACTACCCTAGTAGCACTACAACAGATATGGGATATGATAGCGTGCGTTGAACGCTGTAGAATGCATATTATAGCATATTCTGCCCGCTATATATGCCCCCGCTATATAACCCTATGTACAAGAACGCTATAAAGTTATAGCGTTCACGAACGCTATTCATGGATTATAGCGTTCATCGACGCTATAGACGTTGTATAGCATTTTGAAACGCTATATTGCAGATATAGCAAATAGGAACGCTATAGAACTTTAATAGCTTTCATGAACGCTATTAATATTTTGTAGCGTTCATGAACGCTATAGACCAGTTATAGCACTTACAAACGCTATATAGTTTACATAGCCTTTACGAACGCTATAGTTCATTAATAACATTTGTTAACGCTATAAATGTTTTATGGCGTTCCTGAACGCTGTTTATTTTTAATTGCGTTCCTGTATGTTATTGTTTTTAATATCGTTTCGATATATAGCTGCTTTATATAGCATTTCTTTCATGTTATATGTGCAACAATAGCATGTCAGGATGCTGTTGCAGAATCAAAATTGGCATCAACTTTAGAGAAACGAGTGATTAATCTACTTACAACTTCCCTTATTGTCAAACATTCGAAAAGTATTTACAAAGGTTTGTAAATCCATGGCCAAAAGACCCACATTGTATGAATATTAAGTTACAGCTTGACCGAGCTAAACCTTCGCTTCAATTTATTAAGAGTGTCTGCTTAATCCCCCCCCCCCGAAGCTGTCCAAGGTTATGAATAGTCTAACCAGGAGGAATCACTCTCAATTCATTTGTCGACTATTTAATAATTACACGAGTCTTATTTGGCTTTCTATTTTAGACCGAAACTCTGACACAAATGTCTGAATTTGAACAGAATATGTCGAAGAAAAGAAAATAGTAATAGCCCATTAATCTATTAGAAAGGGCAAAGTAGTGTTGAGTAAAACCAAAAAAGTAAAGTATTGATGCACTACCTAAAAGGTTTAAAAACATGAAGGCATGTATTTTTGAATAACATATCCTTTGACCAAGAACATATCACTATCAACAAAATTTTACTTAAATAAGAAATAAAGTGCAATGCACTATAGCCTAAGATATCAAGATTTGAAATTGTTTTTGTTGAGTATATTGTTATTGTAATCAGAAGCTGTATGCAAAACCTAAATGTCGAAATAACAAACAATTTACACAGGAAACTGTATGATAAAGTCGTACATCCTACATCTTGCAATCAACATCATCTTATATCAAGTCTCTTTGGTTAACTCCCATGGTAAAAACTATGTCGAAAAAGCTAATCTAGATGGAGTAACACTTTTACCAAGATAGGGTTTGAGCAGACTAGCACCAGAGGATCAAGCACAGTAAAAACTGAAGCTTACCGACAACATGAAGTAATAATTGGGCATTCCACTACTATCCAATAGCCTAGCATCTGAGCGAGCAACATAGGAAATTCATTGAATGACAGGGGTTTCCAAGTGCAATATGGTGTAATTTGATTTGAACCCTGCTGTTCTCTTCTCCTGTGCAGAACATGTATATTTCAGACAAATTTTGAGCAAGAAGAGCTGCTGCAAGCAGGACATGATTTTAACATAGAAGTATTGCACTAAATGGCTCAACAAGTAGTATTGCAAAAAGACACCAACCACCATTATTTGATCTCAATTCTCCAATAGCAATGAAAACACACGATTAGTAATCTCCATTCTCCAGGAGGGGTCAAAACATGCAAATTACAACAATGAATTCGGCATCTAAACTTTCAGTTGAGAAAGGACAAAACAAGTCCCTGGGAAATGTTAGAAACAATTTAATTTTCACACGATACTGATTAGATGATGTTAAATAAAAAGTACCTTTTGTAAAGTTTGCCAAGGATAAATCTGCACCTCGAGGATCAACGTCTGAAAGATCAGCACCTGAAAACTCGCTTCAAGATGAGTTTCACACTCAACAAAGCTCCACAGATTCTTTCCATGAATCAAAATAAATTTGTAAAAACCTGAAAGATCAGCAACTTTACGCCTAGGAAATCCCAAGAATGTGTGGAGTGGAGCTCACTCATCTTGCTCTCGAACACAGAAATGACTTTATCACTCGCTGCAGTAGCAATTAGAGATCACTAAGGATTAGAGAGACCATGTTGTACCTTGTTCTTGCACAATAATTAAAACCAGGTACGAGAACCTTGGAGTTTGCTTGCTTGATCAGCATTGCAGAGAAACCTCGAAAGCTCTTGCTATAGTGGGGATTGCTACATTTGCAGCTTCATCCTCACTGAAATATTAATTAAACGAATCTCGTAAGCTCGCCTACACCAGTTACTTAATTAGCTATATGAATCGTGACCCTGATACGTGTTTCCTGTCAGCCTAACCAGAACCTGCCTTACCTTTCTGTGAAGAAGCAAGCATAGCTTGGTTTGCAGAGATGGCAATATCCGAGCTAGGATGTGAGTGCTCACCCATAATACAACATAATGCTACAAATAGTACAAAACTTGGTAAACCAAACATCAATTTAATTTATTGACTTGTGTAAACCTCACTTATATGTAGTTCTTCGTACAAATATAAGTACAGCTCAAGTGATAATCACTCATAACCCTTAAGATGCCTGATTACAGCTATCGTTAGATTGAGATATCGTTCACAATTCAATGAAGTTTCTAATGTAACCGCATCGACATATAAGTCTTTCAAATAATAATTGAAATGTAGTTGGGTCATAAGTTCAAAAATCATACCATGGGGAGCAAGTAGGCATGAGTAGGTTCTCGGTATCATTTGCTTTTCCTCCTTATTCTCCGTATCATCTTCATTTTTCTTTTCCTCGGCCTGAAAAAATGCTAAGAAATTTTGGACTCCGTGGGATAAGCTAAGAAGACATGAGTCATTCTATAATTTATCATTCTACCATATAAGGATCCCATCTACCACCAAAAAAGTTAAAAATGTACTAATATGATAAAAACAGTAAAATATTACTAAATATATGCACAAGAGAGATCATATGAAGCATGAGAGAGTTGTGTTGCCTACTCAAATTGAACATGAAAATACTAAATAATAAACTCAAATCGAACATGAAATACTCGACAATAAGACAATCAGGAAAAAGGTAAGATATACTCAAGTTTACTTGTACAAATACTTAGATTTGAAAAAGAAAAACGAGAGAAAAACAATCTTAATGTCTACAAATTGAACATAAACAATATTGCACAACACGCAAATTGCTGAAGAAGCCTATATATAAACTATATATTTAGAGTTCTGACTTCTATTATCCATACTCTTATAGTTTACTGGATTTTTCACTTATTCCTATTGACCATAACAACAAGAAGCCTGTACCCGTAATATCATATCACTATAAGAGTATGGATAACAGAAGTAGGCACGAGCCTGTACCTATAATATCAAATCACTATAAGAGTATGGATAACAGAAGTATGTCCACCTTTGGCCTCGGCCTTTATAAGAAAGGATACTAAGAAAACCACCTGAGGCCAAAGGTGCACCCCTCACAGGACCATTACAAACTGACTATACACTCTACTTCATATGCAGGCATACCAAATGTTTCGAGGCTTAAGAAAGAACATGAAGAAAAACTGAATCACAAAACCATAATCAACCATTAATATCATAAAACCATAATCAACCATAATCAACCATTATGTAAAACTGAATCACAAAACCATAATCAACCATTAATATCTAGATAAATACAAATCGTGTTCTTCTTGAAAGATAGAGAAGAACATGAAGAAAAATTCTTATAAACACTAGAAATTTCTTGAACATGACATTAGATATAAATAAAAAGACACTACAGATGCTGACAGTAGATTAGCGTATAAGGATTCCAATATAACAAGTTGGCCAATATCCCTACTTAGTGTACCTTTGATTTTGGCAGTTTCCTGGAAATATAAAAGCCTTTAAGTAGAGAACGAAAGGAAGAAGAACTACCAAGGAATCAGTGGAATCCGTCTAGTCTAGGAAGGCTTACAACATGGTAACTTTGGACCCGTTGCATACTACTCCATCCCAGGGTGCACCACAAGGATCGTTCGACTTCCCACAGCTTGGTGGAATGTTCTGCCATTCACTCATCAAAGATTGGAGAACAACAGCTATAGTATTTCACAGTTCTACTATTAGCACATCAAATAAGCAGTTTTATGATTTTTATGAAAGAAAAGTAGTCTACAACGATAAGTAGAGTGAAATGAAGATCCAAAATTGTGAATGGCTTTAGAAGGTTCCATAGACTTTATGAGCTATTCTTGTAATGATGGATCGAGAGATCAAAAGATTCAACAAATTTCTATTGAATTAAACATGCTAGAATAACATAAAGTAATAGTAATTATGTAAGCACAAAAATTGGAAATACCATCTTTTGGTATCCTTCAAAAAGCATCAGTTCTTTGAATTAAATTGTATAGCCTTTCTATGTAACCTCTCTAGTGGGTCATCCTTTTCAAGTCTCATCTTTTGTTGAAATTGATTAATGATATAAAGAGGTTATCAAGATACTGGTTCTTTATGATAGACTTTGCATCGACACACTCGAATACAATTCAAATCATTCCACGTCATATGAAAAGAGAAAGAAAGAAAAATAAATCAACATGACACTCACCATCTTGGGAATATGTGGCATCAAGACAAACTTAATTTCCTGCAACGAACATGAAGAGCATTATTATCCTTGTGACCTGTACAATAGTAAATGACTAAAACTACAAATAGAGAAAAAAATAAACCATATTCAACAAAAATTGTGCATATCCAAACAGGAAAAAAAAGAAAAAAAACAGGTTGGACACCATCAAAAAACACCAACAGAGCTTTCTTAGCCACTTGGTAACCACCATTGTGAGGTTGTATTTTGCTTAATAGTAAAAAGAAGAAAGAATTCTTTAGCAACAGTGATTGTCGTTCCCATTTGCGAGCCTCTGCCCATGTGGTGGGTAACTATATATAATGGTGAGAAAATACCAATTAGTTTAAACTAAGTAAGACCATTCAAGGCTTATATCAATCAAAATTAAAGGGTGAACGCAATCCAACACTTTGAACTAGATCCCTACCGCAGTTAATAATGTGTTAGCAACAATATAACAGAAGCTGGATATTACTGAAGAAACATAATAGCAAGTTGTGTTTGGTATTCCATTAATGCAAGGAGCATAATAAGTTGCCAAATGATCAGTAGAAATCAGTCAAATATAGTGATTGGAGTGCCATGGATAATAACTTACAATAGTGTCTAATGCTCAAATCAAATATAGATTAGAAGGAAAAATTAGTGCAATGTCTTAGGAACGCAGACAAAATTTTAGGATCATGGAAACAAGTTGATCCGAAGATGATCCAACAAGTAGGATTACTCAGCCATCACAAATAAAGAAGAACAGTGTGGATCCAAGCATTTGAAGTAAATTTACAGGCATAACTTGTATCCGATTACTACTTCCAAAAGGTTTCACAAGAAACTGTCAAAAAGTCTGTAATGTATGTTTAGATATAGATATTATTAAGATGTAATGTATAGAATATGCATATAAATATCTTGTTATGTCTAAATATAATAAATCTATTATATCTAAATATATAAAAATGTTGCTTAAAAAGTCTAACATGCCCACTTAATGAAATGTTGAGCGTGGTACTCCAAGAATCTACTCAAGTGAGAAGTTCTACAATTTTTTTTACCTATTCTAATAATATCAAAATAAGTCATATAAAACCTGCGCTAAAATCTCCTGATGATTGCTTCATCAAGGTCAAATGGTCGATTTGTTGCTGCAAGAACAAGTATTCTTTCTCCAGGCTTTGATAAGAGACCGTCCCATTGGGCCATAAACTCATTCTTGATCTTCCTCATTGCCTCGTGCTCTCCAACTCTAGTTCACTGTCCAAGCATGCTATCAACCTCGTCCACGAAAATGATAGTAGGCGATATTTTGCAGCTAGTGTAAAGAGTGCTCTGACATTCTTCTCATCTTCACTAAACCACTTTGATGTGATGGCAGACATTGAAGCATTGATAAAACTTGCTCCAGCTTCGTTTGCTATGGCCTTTGCCATCATCGTCTTCCCTGTTCCAGGAGGCCCGAAAAGCAATATTCCTCTACAAGGCTTTAAAATGCCTCCTTTGAAGAGGTCTGGTGTTCGGAGGGGAAGCATGACAAGCTCTTGAAGAGATTCTTTGATGTCGTACAGTGCTCCTAGGTCATCAAATGTTACTCCGATTTAATTGGCTGGTATAACCTCAGGTCTAATCCGCTTCTCAAATTCATTGTCTGGAGCAACTTCCTATATGCAGAAGCAGTGCTATCGATAAAGTTGGTCAGAAGACCTTCATCAATCCTCACAACCAAAGTTAGAAACAAGCTACTTGACATAAGAGGCGGATTCAGGGAAATCCTCGGACTGACTTTTTGCATATATATGAGGTCTACTATAAGTTATCCAAATCTAGTATAATGTTCATAGGAATATGCAAAAGGTAATAACCACTTGCAGCAAGAAGGAATAGCTTAGAATAGATAAATATTGCAGAGAGCACTTCCAGAACTGAAATTTTATAAGATACTTGGACATAGCTAGAACCATAAATTAGTTCCAACTATATAAAAATCAAGCAATCAATTGATCTTTAATTTGAACGCGAACGCAATAAGCTATCTCTTGCATATGGCAGGATGGAGAAACAAATGGCTAGAATACTCCATTCTTTTAGGACATGATTGTTTTCAGTTATTAAAACTTCAGAACAGTATATACAAGTAATCCAACACAATTATATCCATAGATTGACGGTGAAGTTATACTTCTCTACGGCTCCAAAAAGAAAGGAGTAACAACTAACAAATCACGATTATTTATCAAACTGATTGTGTTCAAAACTTGGGAAGCCAAATGTGACACATGAGTAGTTCAAAGGAAGGTTCCATACATTCATGAAGTCAAGTTTCCAGGGAATTGTGTTCAAGAGATGACTAGTCAATGGATCAAATTAAGTATGGCGAAAAAACCATAACCCCAGATCAAATTGGATAGAGGTAGCTTTATCAGGTTCTGAATTCCATATGCGCAAAGGTATTTTATTATTTATCAGTAATTTGATCTTTTCTAATTTCATTAAATCACTTAATTATAGCTAAGAATATAAGAATAGTAGTACTTCATGTATGAGCTACAAGGTACTGGGAGGAGCTGAACAGAAATCAGTTAAAGAGTTGACTTTTTCTGCAGGTACTTCAAACATTATACCAAACCTTGCATCGTTTCCAGAAGTTGTTTTATGTTCCATTGTGTGGTAATTTTGACATAAACTACTAGTTACGCTCAACATAATAGTAAAACTGAGATTAAACAATGTTTCATTTTGTGGTTACAGTCGAACTGGAAAACAAAATAGTAACAATACTTACTCAAAAGCCATGAAAGACTTATTTTGTAACTAACCAATCGTATCAAGTACATACCAACAAAATCATCACAGAGCTCATATATCACATTCCAAGAACATATTTTTTGTAATCAAAATTTTCATATCGAAACTAACACCATAATAATACTAGACTTCCTCAATCCATAACAAGAAAAAAAACATCAGAGCATATAGAATCACAAAAACATAAATATCCAAATAACATCCATACAAATAGCCGAGGACGTTGATGGAATCCTAGTGACGGTGATGAAATCCTGATGTCGGTGTTAGGGGCCACCATGCGAGAGCTGGTCAGTGACGGAATCTCGCTGGTCGGTGACAGACTCTTTTCTAGACATCTGAAGGATACCAAAACTTGTTCCCTAATATTGCCCTAAAATTATATTGTGAGGAGAAGAGGAGGAGGAGGGGAGGAGGAGGAGAGAGAAAGAGAGAGAGAGAGAGAGAGAGGAGAGAGAGAGAGGAGAAAGATTTACCTTCAGAGGAGAGAGGTCCACGGAGGGGAGAGAAGCACTAGGGTTCACGGGAGAGAGTCTGCAGGAAAAAAGGGGAAATGCTGGGAATGAGAAGGAGGGGGAGAGAACATCTAGGGTTCATGGGAGAGAGTCGGGGAAAAAATAGGCAGGGGAATGAGAAAGTGTTCCCCCCAACACTTTTCTCTTCAAGTGATAGGTCTTTTTTTTTTTAGTTCATTTTTTATTAACATTGCCAACAGTTTTTAAGTGTTATAACATAAATAATATGTTTTATTTATATTAAAATTTAGTTTTTTCTATTAATACTAACAATTTTTTTATTGGTAACAAATTTTGTACCGTTAGTAATTAGTAACGGTAAAAAATTGTTAGCAATTGAATTTTTTTTTGTTGGAAAATTTCTCTTTTGGTGTAGTGTAAGACATAGCATTTTGCTAAGGACGGTACCGATTTAATTTCTAAAAATCCAACGGACGGGATCGCCCGCTATCGAGAACGCTATAAATTATACAGCAAAACTGAATCGCTCCTATAACTTATTTTTTAATATAAAATAGAAAACTGTGTTGTTTCTCCCATGATTAGAACAGTAGATAGTTCAATTGTGAGCATTCGATTAAATCAGTTAACCGAACCGAATTACCAAATATCGAATTCGACCGAAAATCGAATAACAAAAATTGAAACCAACCAAAATATCCCGTACCGAACCAAACCGAACGGAATAAATCTGTTCGATTTTCAGTTTATTTGGTTTAACCAATATTTCAGTTTATTTATAATTTTTTTGTCAATATATATAGTAACTAAATATACAAAGATATTTCGTATATAATTACTAAATTTTCTTATAAGGTTTACCAGGGAGAGGAATTTTAGATAAAATTTCTGAAAGTTTAGTGGGATTAAACCGAAACCGAATCCCAAAACCGAAATCGAATAAGAAATTTTAGTATTTTCGAAACCGAAACCGAACCAATTTTTTTTCAAGCCGAACCGAATCTATAATTCGGTTAGGTTTGGTTCGGATTTCGGTCCAAAAATCGAATAATGCTCACCCCTAGACTACGGACATAGCAACGTTCAAAAAAACTATACCTTAACAGCATTCATAACACGCTATATAAAGTTCTGTTAATAGCACTGCATAATGAACGCTATTGATAATGACATTCTAATAACAGGGAGGCTTCAACGCTATAGATAAACTGCTATTGTACGAACGTTTAATAGCACTTCAATATGAATGCTATGGATGATATATTATATAACATGGAGGCTCGAACGCTATAGATAAACTGCTATTGTATTCTATTTTAATAGCACTGCGGAAGGAACGCTATTGATGATGACATTCCATAGCAGGGAGACTTGAACGCTATAGATAAATTGCTATTGTATGTCCTATTTGTTGTAGTGTAGGTATGGCAGAAATGGCATAGCCATATCCATGTCCTATGGATAAAAACCAGTTAAATTGTGACATCCTTCATAAATATTACTATATAAAATTTTCACATGTAAATTATTTTATCATAAGGTTTCTTGATTAGTTAAACCAACATGCGTATATATAGGTAGGGAAGGATTTACACATGTAAATTGAATATTATATATATATATATATATATATGTATATATTATATATAGAGAGAGAGAGAGAGAGAGAGCACTACTGCCTTGCCTATGCAGCCTCGACTGGCTTATCGTCAGCCACCCCTAAATGACTTACCTCGACATGCACGGGCTATCTGCATCCTCCTCCGAAAAATGCTGCTCAACACTATAGAGAAGTGCGTCGGCCGCTGCGTCAGTCCGGTGCCAACATGCGGCCAAACCAATGCTGTCGACATCAGGAAGAACCACCGTGAGAACATCTGACCAGCCACTGTCCGTCGCTGACCCCGATCCCGGTGCCTTGACCGACGCCTCATCATGCCAGCGACATCGTGACTCCAAGCATAAAATCGAACCCCGCGGTGCGAGTTCAGCACAAATCGCCTTCGCGCTCTCGAACTACTCATCGACTCGTCATACAAGGCTTGCCCAGCACAATGTCGAGCCTTCGATAGAGCCTCCAAGTTTTCCAGTGTCAAGCAAAGCCCAGAAGTATTGCTCCGTTGTGCATGACCACGTGCGTCCATGTCTGCTCCACCGTGAGAGCGCAGTAAATTAGCGCTACCGAAGACAACATGTCCCTTGTCGAGCTCTAGTTTCCTGACGACCTATCCGTGACCGCCGTAGTCGATATTGTCACCACCGCATATAGAATGGCCAAGAATAATCGCACTGTGTGGTGTCATCAGCGTCAGCTCTCTCTCCGACCACTTCGAGCCTTTGCTTCACCATGAGAAGAGCATCTCAGACCCTCTGCCCTCGGTGCTTCGTCACCAGAGCATGGGCGACGCCGCATCCTCTATGGCGTCGAACCATGCGAGACAATGCCACTTTTCTAACGTCAGCCGACGCTTAATACTCTGACGCATATGCTCTAGAATCGGGTCCGTAGGAGATGGAGGAAAGAGCCAGCCTTTCCTTCGTTTCGGTTTGGAGAGAAGTAAATGGAGTTCACATTCCCTCTACAGCCACCAACTATTAATAAGGTAACAATTGCACTTAAGCCTTCACTACTTTCAATATTTTAAACTTGTATGAGTATGATATGTTAGAATATGTTAGAAGAGTCTGTTGGTGTATTTATTTCCTGTTAGTATTATAAGAGAGATATATAATTCAACAAATGTTGGAGAATGATTAGAATACATAGTAAAAGGAACATAGTAGTAATCTATAGTTATATATGTTATTTATATTGATAAGCATGTATGTTTTCTAAATTATGCTAAGTATAAGGGGGCGTTTGGTACGCGGTATTTTTTTATTTCCGGAAAAATTTAAGATGGGAATCTATTACCACGTTGTTTGGCTTATAAAAAATTTATTCCCGGGAATTATAAATACCCGGGTAAATAGTTTACCCAAAAACATGGGAATTCTATCCTTGAGAATAGGTGGATATTTTTTTTTTTTGCCTGGGCAAAAAAAAATTGTTTAAATTTTTTTCTTTTTTTATCAATTTTGATTAGTTTTGAACATTTTTTCTTTTTTGTCGTTTTTATCGTTTTTTTGTCATTTTCTGTCGTTTTTACCATTTTTGTCGTTTTAAGCAATTTTTTGTCGTTTTACCCATTTTGTCTTTTTGTCACTTTTTGATTTTTTTGTCGTTTTTATCGCTTTTTGTCATTTTTTTCGTTTTTACCATTTTTTTGTCGTTTTAAGCGATTTTTTGTCGTTTTTACCCATTTTTGTCTTTTTGTCACTTTTGATTATTTTTTGTCCTTTTATCAGTTTTTTGTCATTTTTTTCGTTTTTACCAATTTTTTGTCGTTTTAAGCAATTTTTGTCGTTTTAGGCAATTTTTGTCGTTTTTGTCACTTTTTATTTTTTGTCGTTTTTATCATTTTTTTGTCATTTTTTGTCGTTTTACCAATTTTTTGTCGTTTTAAGCGATTTTTGTCGTTTTACCCATTTTTGTCTTTTTGTCACTTTTGATAATTTTTGTCATTTTATCGCTTTTTTTTGTCATTTTTTCGTTTTTACCAATTTTTTGTCGTTTTACCAATTTTTTGTCATTTTAAGCAATTTTTTGTCGTTTTTACTCATTTTTATTTTTTTTTCACTTTTGATTATTTTTGTCGTTTTTATCGCTTTTTTGTCATTTTTTGTCGTTTTAAGCATTTTTTGTCGTTTTACCCTTTTGTCTTTTTTTGTCACTTTTTGATTATTTTTTGTCGTTTTTATCCAACTTTTGCCCTTTTTGTCGCTTTTTCTCAATTGTTGTCGTTTTAAGCGATTTTTTTGTCGTTTTGTAGTTTTTTTGCTGTTTTTATCGATTTTTAGTCGTTTTTGTCTTTTTTTCGCTTTTTGGTCATTTTTACTTATTTTATGTCGTTTTTATCATTTTTGTCGCTTTTACCCTTTTTTGTCGTTTTGTCGCTTTTTTTTTTTTTGTCGTTTTAACCGATTGTGTTTTAACCGATTTTGTGTCATTTTTTGTCGTTTTATCGATTATTTGTTTTAACCGATTTTTGTCATTTTTTCGTTTTAACCGATTTTTTTTTGGTTGTTTTTGCCCATTTTGATTTTTTTGTCATTTTACCGATTTTATGTTGTTTTTTGTCGTGTTTGGTTATTTGTTTTGTCGTTTTTACCCTTTTTTTATTTTTTTGTCGTTTATACATTTTTTGTCGCTTTTTGGTCATTTTTGTCGTTTTAACCGATTTTTCGTCGTTTTTATCGTTTTTGTTGTTTTTTGTTATTTGTCGTTTTTATGATTTTTTTCGTTTTTATCGATTTTTTGTCCTTTTATCGGTTTTTTTATATTTGTTCATTTTTTTTTCGTTATTATTATTTTTTATTTTTTCCCGAGAATATTTATATTGTCACCAACATGGGAATATAATTTTCCCGGGAATTTAATTTCTCGGTATTTGATTCCCGGGAATATAGAATTCCCGGCTATATAGTATTCCGCATACCAAACGCCCCCTAAGTATATAAAGTTTTGATTGGTTACTTATATATGAATAATTTACTGTAATTAAAATGTAAGTCTAGAATACTTTAAAGGTTATATATTTTCTTTACTTTATATATGCCTTTAGTCAAATAATCTTTAAACTTATATAACAAATATTACTATTTATTTTCCTAATTAACCTAAAGGGGATTATTGACTATTATATGTATAAGGAAAAACAATTAATTTCTTAATAAACCCTATTAAGGTCCTTGCCTCTGCGAGTAGATGCATTTATACCATGTGTGTAATTCTTGTTGTTTGTTTTGGTTGGTAGATATTCTATGAACAGTAGCTTGTTTAATGTAACTAGTGGGACGAGACTTTTATGCACAATCTCAAGATCAGATTTAGACAAACTCCATGCAAGATACCTTGCCAAATTTGTACAGTTATTTATATGCAGGTTTCCTATTATTCTTGCATGTTCATGTCTCATTTTCTATTATGTACCGCTACATTGCCATGATTATTTCTATGCCTTTACCTGTTATCACTTGATATTATCATTAGTTGTTTTTTATATATTTCCACACATGACTTCGATAGTGTTGTTTACTTGAGTGACTTGACTTGATCATATGTTCCTTACTAGGATTAGCTACTTGACCACTCTCGACTCGGAGTCCCCTAGGGGCTATGATAGAGACTACTATAGTTAGGGGGCACCAAGCAGGACTATTAACTATAGGACGGGAGCACCACACAGGACTATGGTCATTCGCTTTGTTTGTAGCCATACGTAGTATTACTTTCCTTATGACATGCTATTTCTATAGAGTTTCTTCTTCCATGTGATCTTCATTCTTGTTCTAGTATTTTTTTTTTTCCTGTTTTCTCTCGCATGTTATTTATTGTCATAGTATGCATGTATGTTGTGTATCTTACTACGTCCCTTCTGAGGACCTGGTGATCTCTCCAGGTTATTGCTGAGATCTGATATAGTCATAGTGGGAGTTGGTATCTTCAGGTATCGATTGATGATGCCTTTTCATTCTATCTTCCGCAGTTATATTTAATTTAGTTTTTATAGTAGTTTAGCTATTTTGCGGATGTTATTATTATTACATGAACACATGTTGTGATTTACACAGCTTATACGTATTTGAGTCGGACTAGAGTATGCTTAAATACGTAGTTGTCATGTTTATGTATGTTAGTCCTTCGTATTTTGGGACTGAGATGTAACAGTAAATACTTGGAGAGATCATCAGGTCCTCATAGGGACGTAACAAAATACAAAAGAAACAAGTCATATATGAACTGAATAAATAAATAAATAACATGGCTCACTAACCATCTATGTGTGCATGTCGAAGACGACTTTGGTACTTATGACTAGTTAAAGGAATCAAGCATAGCATCTGCTTGAGGCTTATGTATAGCATATCTCCCGACCATATATGATAGTAGTCAGGCCGCTACCGGATAAATATTTTTTTTTACACCCATAACAGGGAAACATAATCCCATAATCGGACAACCATAAGGCCAATATGTGGCTTTCTCATATTCCTACTAATATTCTTCCCTGTCCATAAATTGTGCTAGTCATATCCATGATTCGTACAACCCATATCTCAATTCGAGTCACTAGGCTAGACACAATCTAACTCTATATGTACCAACACATGAATCGCTTGCACCGAGATCAGTCAAGTGCATAAGCTAGTGCCCACACATTGAATCTCACTCACAGTGCTGTGTTTGATACGTGACAAGGCATACAAGTTATTAAGAATAACTTCACAACTATTTGGAACGTCTTCTGCACACTAAGTCATACACACACACACACATCGACGCCACCATTGATGGCACCCAAGTAATACATGGACGCATACTACTAGAGAATACACTAACAAATACGAGCACAATATTATGAATTTAAACAAAGCAAGTATGGCAAGGTATCTTGCTTGGAACTTCGGGATGTGTATTTAACAATGCTCCGGATTCAGCAACCTCAGTCGAATCGTCTTTGCTCCTAAAATAATAATATATATTAGTCAATGACGTCTCAATGGCATATCACACACTATCTATAATACTAGGTCATAATATAGATAGCTAGTCTATAACCAACTATGGTTATTAATACTATGTATAGTATCATGCTACTTTATTAAAATAATATTTTCATATACATAAATTACATATATATATTCTGAAATAATTATAAAAAATACTTCTAAACAATTATAGTATACTATTATAAGGAAACAAAGTATCTAGTCAATATGTCTAACTAGTAGCGCAATAATGACAAGTTATCGATTGATTGGGAAAATATAATTATAAAAAATAATAGTTTTTTAATTTTGAAATATTTACAAAATATATTTATAAATACTATTTGGATATAATAATCACAAGAAAACAAAGTAGCTAATTACTATATCAAACTAGTAGCACAATATAGCTGTATCTACTATATATAGCATCATGTTACCATAATAAAATAATATTTTTATAAAATAAAAATACTACATATTAATTCTGGACTTTTTAATTATAAAATAATACTGGACATTTTAAATTACATAGATTTTAAGAAAAAAAATTATCAAATCGACAAGCTTGACTAGCAACACGAACATGCCAACTTGTCAAGTCGTTTGGTACCTAATAGTTTCTAGAAAAATAAAGATTTTAAATTCTGAATAAATCATAATAATATTAGGAAAAATATGATTCATATCAAAAAGTACATGTCAGATATCATATGAAAATACTACGAAGTTAAGAGAACAAAACAATACTAGATTCAATGGATTTCGATGTTCAATAATTTGTACAACGAAAACGGGTGCAGAAATATATGAAGAACTCGAAGAGATTATTATAGAGAATTATAGGATAATAGAGGGGGATGTTAGGATCATTATCCATATTTTGTTTGAGGTCGAAAGGCTTCACAAGTTGCTGAAAACAATCGCACACCAAAATTAGTTCAGCCTGCACCAACTTTTATGCAATGAGCGCCATGGACAAACGGTGAAGATCCACATGAGGTGGCTCTTGAAGATGAAAGTAGACACATAGAGCTACGTGTTAGAATTGGTTTTGCAGCTAACGGATTGGCAAAAGTAGATGAAACCCACGTGCAAAGATGTCAAACTTGGGTTCAGAATTGTTATTACGGTTGGAAATAACCTTCAAGTTTAGCCTTCACATGGCCAAACAAGTGGACGAGACGCCTCCAGGACTTAATAGGTTGAAGAGGGGTCTCTTCGGGCCGTCGTAGAGGTTGTGGCTCGACGAACAGAGGTCGAAAAGGGATCTAAATAGCTACTAGACTGAGAGGTGGCTGTTGGCCCAGAGGCTGAAGGGGATTTCGGTTTTGGGAGTCTTGGGGCTAGGGCCGGCCACTTTATTATGAGAATATTATAAGCCCCTGAAATTTTAAAGCTATTTTTAATTTGTTTATTATTTTATTTAATATAATTATTAGTAGATATTTTTCCACTATTATTTATGATCATAATATATACTTTTTCGTAGATTTGATTTTTTGGACCATAAGAAATGCCAATCTCTAGAAACTTCCTTTATGAGTTTTGATCAAGATAAGTTTATCTTCTATTTAATATATCATGTCCTACTAAAATATGTTCTATTGTATTTTATTTGTATTGTACAACTTTTGGGTCAACTTAGGTCAAAAGGTTATCAACCGTGAAACTTGTTGTATTTCCAACTTGATTTCGGAACTCAACATCTATCCAACCTAAACAACTCAATATATGATTTCGTCCTATTTTGAGCCTACTACACACATGCATATGGTGTCCCACTCAATTGAGTTCTCATGTGCTATTTATGTTTAAATGACACACAAGACCAAATATTAGACTTATTGGACTCATTTCAATCCTAAAAATTCTCCAGACCCAAAACTATTCCAAGTAGGGTTCGTAGAGCCTATCCTAGGGTACCCTAACCTATTAGACATATTTTGTACTGATCTAAATGAATTAATGTACAACCCATTAATTCATTTAAACAACTCCAAAACTACTTTCCTAATTTGGACTTTATTTAAATTATTTGGAGATATCCTATTGCATCTTTTGAATTAATTATCAAATCAACCCCAAACCTCTTCAAACCAAAATCCTACTCTACCCCAACCTCCTATTTCTCACGTAAACCCTTTCATCCTAGTTGGCTGAATAATTTTTTTATATTTATTCAAACCGAGCACACCATTGGAATCACATCCGCACACCCGTCTCCAAAACCGAACAGAATTTCCTCCTTTTCTCACGACCTTCCACCCCTTCTACTATCATAAAACCCTATCTAACATCTTTTCCCTTCACCCTAGAAAGTTCACAAGGTACCACAAGCCTCTAGGAAGTCAGCATAGCCATCTATGGGTTGGCCAAACCCGAAAGGCTGGTCCGAAATTCAGATTGGTATGTTTCTCTTACTATAATTTCTTAAGTTTCTGTCGATCAACCTTCGAAAACCCTGACTCTACGGTGAACTACTACATGTCCCCATAACATCCTATAAAATTTCAGGGCACGATTTTCCTTCATTTGGTCGAGGCACGTTCTACGAAAATGTGTCCAGGCTAACACTATTTCGTGCGAGGTACTTTTCATCTATTTAGAATGCCTTTCAACACCATGAAATTACATGGTACGATCCTAACTCGACCATGTTCGACCCCAGATTTTCATATTTTGATTGTTTTGAATATATTGTGTAAGCCCCATGGATTTTTAGAGTTATTTTTTGTTTATTTATATTATTTTTTAATATAGTTATTATATATTCTTCCACTTTTATTCAGATCATAAAATGTACTCTTTCGTAGTTTTGATATTTGGGGCACAAAAAATGCCAAACTTTAGAAACTTCCTTAATGAGTTTTGACTAGGCAAGTTTATCTTCGATTTGGTATATCATGTCCCACTCAAATATGTCTTCTTGTATTCTATTTGCTTCGCACAACTTCGAGTCAATTTATGCCAAGAAGTTATCTACCGTGAGACTTGCGTAACTTCTAACTTAAATTTCGGACTCGACATCGATCCAATCTAAATGAACCAATATATGATTTTTGACTATTTTGAGCCTACTACACACATGCCTAGGGTATCTCACTCAATCGAGGCCCCATATGCTATTTAAATTCAAATGGCACATAAGACCCCTTATGTGACTTTTTAAGCCCATTTCCAAATCGAAATTTTTTTCTTGAATCCAAACTTGTCTAACCAACTGTAGATCACTTGTTAGGGTCCACCACATAGATAGAGCCACCTAGAATTTTTATTTCAGATTTTTGGAGACTTTAATTGGGTCAAACCTAATAATAAAATCAATCAATGTAAGGTTATATTTGGAAACTTGTATATCTTTGTGCCAATCCCTCTTGTATTTGGTCTCGAAAGCCCATCAAAAACCCATGTACCCGCACAAGAAGCCCATGACGACCCCCATCAATACCCTATATAAATACCATCTCACCCTACCCGAAAATACCCCAAACAAAACCCTAACCTAATCTCTACTGTTGTCGCTGCTGTCCCTTCTTGCGCTGCTATTCGACCCCCTTGCCAACCACCTCCAGCCCAATGACCTCATTCCTGACATTCCCAAGACCCCCCTCCACCTTTTCAAGGTCAGCCATCACCGAAAACCACTTCTAGAGGTTGCAATAGCCCACAATTTGTTGTCCTAAAATACAGCAGGTATGTCCATCTTGCGAATGCGTTTTCTCCACTTCTAGACATCAAAACTTTATGGGACCAAAAATTATGGGTTCCCTTATGTGTCTACTACCTTCATATAAGTTTCATTTCAAAATTCTTTCTAGATTTTTTGGGGCACATGTTTTGCCAAAGTTGGTCCAGAATTGACACTGTTCAGTGTGGGACAATTTTGAATCGTATAACTTCACTTTTACATTAATATCATATATGAAAACAATCGTATTTCGATTACCTACAATTCTTGTTCATGGAGTTTTTCATAATTTGGTTGTTTTAATGCTTGAATCATTCGATCATTGAAGGACAAAATTTTTTGTAAAACGAACTATCGACATTACCATATTGTAAGTCCCAAATAATGTTTTGCATCCAATGATCCATATTGATCCCCGCTCATGATCATGAATATTTGATAATTAAATAATTTTTTACCATTTATTTCAGAAAATTAAAGTTAGTTTATTTATGGTGAAACAAGTTCTAATAATGTTGATTTATCAATGTGGATATTAGTTTGATCATGAATTGACTTCTAAGTAGTTTTTAAGAAAATAATTATATAAAAATTATTTCTAGAATATTAAAGATTTATTTTGGAATTAATTCTGAACATTTATATATCTATTTTGTGGAATTTTGATAGTCCTATGAAGGATATTATGACTAGTATGTATTATGACTAGTTGATAGTTGGTTAATCCTATGCTGTATATATATATATATTATTATTATATATATATATATATATATTTATATATATATATCTATATATAATATATATATATATATATATATATATTATATATATTATTATAATTAACATATATATATAATATATATATATATATATATATAGTATATATATATATATATATATATATTATATATATATATAGATATATATATATATATATATATATATATATATAATCTATATAAGGAGTTCGTGGGACCGCGACTGCAGAAGTTGGAGTCGGATCCATAATCTACACTCTCGCGACGATTCCAGGCAACATATCGTGCCACTTTGATCTTATTTTATTTTATGCTATACATGGACGTGTTATTGTGTTAGGATTAGATATGTTAGGAGGGCATCCAAGTATGACTTGAGTGCAGTAGTGGGTGTGTGTGCGACCTAGAGTGCTAGTAGACTTCCTTATTTTGAGGTTGTTTTTCAATGACTTCTATGACTGGACATATCTCATGACACGATACTTGAGTGAGTTATATTGTGTTGGCACGGGCTTACGCATGTCACTGATCATCAGTACGAGTAGTTCGTGTCGTTCATATAGAGTTAGTGTGAGTCTAGCTAGTGACTTGCATTGAGATATGTATTGTTCGAGTCATGGATATGACTGGTGCAAGACATGGACGGGGAAGACTATTAGTAGGCGTATGAGATAGCCACCTTTAGCCTCATAATTGCCCGGTTATGGGTTCATAGTTTCCCGGTTATAGGTGTATTGCTAGAGGATATATCCGGCAACGGCTGTTGGCCGTGCGTCAGAACACGGTCGGGAGGTATGCTAGTATATACATAAGCGTCTAGCAGATGCTATGCTTTATTCCTTCACCTACTCATATACGTACCAAAGTAGTCTTCAAGTGCATACACTTAGATGGATAGTTTACCATGTTATTCATGTTCATGTTTATTACTTTTACTATTCATATTGTGACTAGTTGTTGTATCTTGTTACATCCCTCTAAGGACCTTGTGATCCCTCAAGGTGTTAGTTGGACTTCCGGTATGAATTTATCATGATGTGTTATGCAGGATTCAGGAACTGTTGGTAGTATTTCTTATTATCATTTTTGCGTCCTTTATACTATTTATTTTTGTCTTTGTTGTCAAAGCCTAGCTTTACTAGATCTGTATTATTCTTCGGGTCCATTCCTAACATTATTCTAATGGGCTGCAGACCATGACATATATCGTTTGTTCTTGATTTTATTCATTATTGTGGATTGAGACATAGTTGAGACATAAATTAGTTAACATATGTTAGTTTACTTTACAGCGTACTACGATTAGGATAAGTTCATTAAATTGGGATATTTATTCTAACCGTACAGCTAGCATGCTCATGTCTTGGGTTCCTATATATTTTGGAACTAGAACGTGACATATTTTTGTGGTGGCCCATGAAGGTCGAGTTAGCCATTTTGGTTAGCTACTGTACCGAGCGAGCATGCGATAAGATAATATAATAGGATCTCAATCCACAACTGCCTTGAAAACTATTTTAAATTTATCCATCGTCATTAAAGCTCGAAATTGAAGTCGATCAACTTCCTTGACCTCCTGGTTTTGGACTCTCGTTATTCCCTTTTTCAGAAAGATGAACGCTCATGCTTAGTGAACCATCTCTTCCATTATTGAATAGAACACAATTGATAGAGTATTATAAAAGGGGATGATTGTTAAGAAAGGATTGGGTAGGTACCTCTATTAGGTAAACAGAGCAGATCGGATAGGTAATACAGGATTCACATTGACGACTTAACTGTAGCAAGAGACTTTAAGACTAGTGGATTACATCCCTTCTACCCTTTTCTAGGTTAGACAGAGATCTTTTGTGGAAACCGAAAGGAACTTATAGTAGGACTTTAAAGAGTAGTTGTAGCTCCCCACTAGAAGTAATTCACCCGGGGAAGACTAGTGGAAATGGGACAAAGGGTATAAATAGAAAGATTCAGCGAGCATCATCTAGCATCAATTTCCACCCTTACTTAATAGAAAGGAGTATAGTGGGTAGGCGTAGTCGTGAGTTCTAGATGGTAGACTAGAAAGAACCAATTATAATCTATCATTCGAGGAAGGTTGTTAGGTGGTCTATGGAAGAATGTCTTAGGGTTTAAGAAATAGATTTAGTATTTATATCCCTTGAGGATAGACCTACCTAGAAACTCGAGGGTGAAATTGAAAACCTTACCTTAAGAAGGACAGTGGATCATACATATTGATATAGGATAGTAGGAATCCTGGAACACCTTGTAGAAAGAACAGTAGTGCTGGACTAGGTTACATGAAATGATCATGGAAATAGCACTACGGATAGGCAATAGAGATCAAAGAGGGTTGGACCAAACAGACTGCATTCTTAGTGTGTAATACCATGTTAGTGAAGTTAATATCTGAGAAAACCATTCCAAAGAAGTGAGCAAAGAGATTAGAGATAAAAAAAATTAGGGTGTTATAAGTTGGTCATGACCTTCAACGATTAGTTAGCCATAGCCTCAAGAATCAAATGCTATCCTAGGAACCCTTGATAGAAAAGCCAACATTCTAGTAGGAGTAGAAGCTCGACACCCTCTATCTGACAGATCATCTGAAGCTCTGGATTATGCTAGAACCTCGGGTAGGGTTCGCCCTTGATAATGCCACTATCCCTTCAATTATGAATACGTTTTGCAACTTTTTGTCTCAAGATTTTTGTCATAACTAGTCGCCTCATTTAGGTGAATGAGTATGGCCTATCCTATCCTAAGTCAAGCTACACTAAGGATAAATCTTTACTCCTCTGTACCTCCGTAAATATAATATCCATATCACGATAGGTACCAGTCATTACCTACTCAAAATTTTCTTGATCAAGTCACTATAACTTAATGCTCCTTATGTATAGTCATAATTGATTTCATTCAAAATGATTTCCTTATCCTCGTATATAGTGCTACCATTTAGTTTCGATAACCCAGGATTCCATAATAGCTAGATTGTAGGGTCTCACAAATTTTAGGGTTTCCCTATAATTAGAGCAGTCAAGACGGGCCGGCGGGGCGGGCCGGCCCGTAACCCACCATAACCCACTATTTGGCGGGGTAGGCCGACCCACCATTTTGCGGGCTGGAAAAATTTCAACCCAGCCCAACCCACCGGCGGGCCGCGGGCTAGGCGAGCCGGCCCGCTTAATTTTTTTAAAAAATTATTTGTTTTAGTTTTTTAAAAGAAAAAAAATCATATATAATATTTTCTACCACTCTCATATGCATCAAATTATAAGTAAAATAGAAGAAACATTATAATAGTAGATATTTCTTTAAAACTCCTTCATTCATGTAAATAAATGACGAAATTTAATATTTCATTCGTCATTACTTTCATTAAATGAGAATTTTTATCATTTATTATACATAACTCATATATGTGCTAAATAAAAAATAGACGGTGGGCCAACCCACTTGGCCCGCGGGCTAGCCCAACGCGGGACGGGCTACTGGCGGGGCGGGCCGCCTAGGCCCGCCTGTTTGGCGGGCTCCTAAATGCTCGACCCAACCCACCTTTTTGGCAGGCGGGACGGGTCGGCCTAACGGGCTTAGCTCATTTTGACAACTCTGCCTATAATTATTAGTTCTTTGGAGAAACTTCGTTCAAAATAAGCTAATTATAAGTCCGTAGTTATGACACCCACTTTCTAATCAGACTATTTGGTGTTCTCTACCGTGACTTTGATATTTGGAGCGCAAGACTAGCGGTTACCTCCAAACAAATTTCATATACATGACCTAGACAAGTATACCTTCGATTATGCCTATCATCTTTCACTCAAACGCGTCTCCTTGTGCACTATTTTTAAGGCACAAAATTTGGGCCAAAGGTCTCAAACTTAGCCACTCTTGCAATACCGTTGACCATTCCAACCTAAATTAGTGGCTCGACCTCGACCAACCCTTTTAACCCACCATACAATTTTAGTAGCCAGGATGTTAAACTTGGTGTTAGTTATAACGCCTCAAGAAAACATGATTCCCTTGTGATAGGTTCTAGAGAGTGTTAGAAATAGAATGGCTTGGTAATCCATCTATTTAAGGTTGGACCAAGACTGTGAAGAACCATTATTTATGGAATTTTTTAAGATATGATTCTAAGCTTCACAAGACCAGGTAAAAAGCAAAGGTGGGTAGAATTTTATAGATATTCCTCTAAGATGGAAGTTAGAATATAGTACATTGTAGGATTTGACCCTAACGAGAGACCCTAAGATTACTAGACTAATCTATGCTACCTATTGCCTAAGATATAATATTGAATAGAAGTACTACAGGGTTTTTTTATCAAGTGCTAATATCATGATAGGTGACTTAGAAGTATTAAATATAGTATGAATGTTTGAGTTAAGCTAGACGAATATCTCTATATATGGCAAGACTAGCCTTGAAATGATCTATAGACCATGAGTAGAAGAATTGACCAATATGTGTGTGTATCTATTCAGCTCAGCATCGACCCTTATCTAGCAGATATGTACAAAATTTTAGGTTTACTTGAAAAAAGTGTATAGCCTGTTGATAGTCAGAAGGAGTAGAGTATTGTTTTCCTTCTATTTTGTTGAAGATCTGACCTATATAGGAATAGTGTTGAATTAGTAATAGTATTTTTTTTTCATTCACCAATAGTACCATAATGGTACTTACGACTTCTATTTTGTTTTCCTTCTATTTTTATCATTGACCTGACCTTAGTTCTAGATTTCATTCTGAAATAGCCAAGTTTTGTACTCTTTTAGGGAATTGTACCGTACTAGCACATCTCACCAGTAGGACCGTGACCTTGACCTCATTACTTAAGTTAGAACGAATCTAGAACTATGGTTACCTCATTTCCTGGTAAGTTATGTGAACTTAAGAATCTCATTAGTAGTAGAGTCCTCTAGAAATCATGATTGATTAGTTTCTTTTATATCATATTTTATGTTTTGATTTTGAGGATAGCATGCAAGACCAATCAGACGACCAGAAATACATCTTCAGCAGAAGGCTGCCTTATACCAGACAAACGAGCTTCTGACGTGTCACTTTTGCAACAAGAAGGGATATGTTCAGAAGGATTGCAAGAAAAATTTAGGACGGTGCCATGGATTATTTGGTATTATTAATATTATGTAAGGTTATATTATTGTATGTTTAATTTCGAGGACGAAATTTCCTAAGGTAGGTAGGTTGTAAGTCCCCTGGATGTTTAGAGTTATTTTTTTATTTTGTTTAATATAGTACTAATATATATATATATATATATATTCTCCCACTTTTATTAATGATCATAAAATTCTTCCGTAGTTTTGATTTTTGGAGCACAAGAAATGCAATACTCTAGAAACTTCCTTCATGAGTTTTGACCTAGACAAGTTTATCTTCGATTTAGTATATCATGTCCTACTCAAATATGTCTTCTTGTATTCTTAGATGGGGTTTTAAGACTGAAACTAAGATGAATGAACTGAACCAAATGTCTGCACAGTGAGGTGCAAGACAGATCAATATTAGGAATGGGGACTGAACATCTATGATGAGGACTGATCAAATATGGGTGACTGGACTTAATGTTCAATAGAGACCGAACCAAAATTAGTTGGGACTGAATCATATGTAAACTGATTGTAAGCATTTGGAGGTTGGGCTTTGGTAATGCCCAATCAACCCTGCCTGGACAGTGAGTTGCAAGTGCTATTACACTACTCGAGAAATCACACTTCATCTCATTACTTGAAACATAAGTCCAAAGCGGACTAAATATATATTTGACTGATACTAACATTGAAATGGAAGTGATACAACAAATAAGAGTGGAGTGATCAAATTATGTGCTGGATATTAACAGAACAGGGAATTGAATGAAAAAGGGATTACTCAAATGAACTGCACTGAACATGGGACTGATATAATAGAAATATAAGGACTGTAACATCCTATTGACTGAACAGTTATCATATGGACTGAATGTAAGAGCAGTAGACTGAACCATACAAAATGGACTAAACCTAAACTTCTAAGACTGAAATGATGAGATAAAAGGACTGATAAATAAAGAGAGGTTGGCCAAGGAAGGATTGAACATTACTCCTACTCGAGCTCATTTAATTCTCTCTTCAAACTGAGTGAACACCCAAAGGGGTCATAAAGAGACTGAAAAAGAGGGGACTGCACTAACATGTGGACTGAAATAAAGAGAATACAAGAGTGAATAAAAATATGCAGGTAAGCGAGATTGTACCAAGTTAAGGACTAAATAATACAAAGACATGGACTGCACTCTAATGCTATATGGACAGAACAGTAGATATATATTAAATCAGAAGCAGGGGACTGAACACTGATATGCGAACTAGATTAATGCAAATGGAAATATAAGGGACTGATCTCGACATGGCAAGGGCTGAACTAAGGAAGAGACTGAACCAAGGATAAGGGCTAACATCTATTAATGGACTGATCATGAAGTTAAAGACTGAACAAAGAGTTCAATATCTGAACTAACAATAGCATGGACTGATACAAACTAAAAATGTGGCTGAACATCTAAAATAGGGCTGCAACATGCTAACAAGGACTGAAATTCATGTTAATGAACTGTACAGAGTCTAGGAGGAACTGAACACAGTGTAGAAACATATACCCACAGTCCACCTGAAACCACAAATCCCCAAATAAATATTTAATCTATCAATCCACTCTAATTCACTGGATAAACATACCAATGATAATCCCATAGCAAGGCACACCCAATACAAGGGTCAAAACTGATTTTAGAGCACTTGGTGCTCTTTGGGTCATTTTGTCAAATACTTGGCGTGCATATCAAACACGTCCATGATATGCACTCCAAATGGATTCAAACTTGACTTAAAGCTCACATACATGTTCTAATTCACTAACATGACCTAACAAACCTATTTCACAAACCTTAGAAATCTCATTCTCATATTTTTCCCTAAAATGGGTCAAAATACAAAGGAAAAAGTCACCAAATGAGAGGAGGATGAGTCAAAACTCCTCTCCATGGCAAACCTCATGCATGGGGGTCCTTAATGAATGCCTCTATACTAATTTGATGGAAATTAACGGATTAGAAAGCTCATACCAATTGGGAGATAGATTTCCAATGAAAATGGATCCAAGATTAAAAGCCCTCAAGATCCAAGTGCTCCAATACCTCAAAGCTTGCCAATAGAGCCTTCTCCTCACTAAGGGGAAGATAATGAGACCAATTTGGAGGAAATTTGGTGGTAGGAGCAATTGGGAAAGAAGCTCCTATTTAGGGTTAGGGTTTGGAGTGAAATGTGGAGGAAGAAGATGAAGTGGGGCTTCATAAGGGAAGTGGGCTGCCATAGTAGGTTTAATTAAGGGTTTTGGTTAAGTTGGAATGTCCACTAAGCCCCTCTCTAATGTCATGACAAGTTAGGGATTAAACCTCTCTTCCTAATTAGGTGTTTAGTCAAACCTTCCAGCTAATTCTTTTAATCTAGCTAGAGACCAACTAAAGTTTTATTAGGCTAGTCATAATCATCTAGTTGGGTGGTAATGACAAGTTGGTTTAGGTCCTCTAGGATCACTAACCACTATTCTAATCTAAAGGCTAACCATTATATACATTCAAAAATATAACACATGCACTATATTAATTATTTACTTAATTAACCAAAAATATAAAGTTTAGTTTTGAAAATAATTTATCACTCAAGATATAATACGAAATCACAATAACAACAACAATTATGAAAAAGTCGAAAATACTCCTGTTCCAGGAAAGTGGTGGTTACAGGAGATCAAAGTTCAAAAGTTTCTGGAAAAGTGTGACGGTGGAGATCGAGCACTGCAACAGCTTCTTTACTCCATTGACGATCTAACGACGAAATAGACTTGCTCTGACTTTTTGATGCCTGTTAGTGGTAATCTGGGTTGCCAATCAAGAAGACTTCAAATTATCCTGAATGAAGGAAAACTTATTTTATTTATAGGCGAGCACATATACGATGTACGAATGGGTTTTGGCGCACAGAAGCGCTGCGCACACGAGATTTCTGGAGAATTTCTTTATAACTGCTTTGTGGGGGCTGCAGCTGAGCTGACATATGGCAGTTGTTAAGATTTTCTTGTTCCTGAGGTCTTGGGCGGTTGGCACCATTTATCATTAGTGAAATATGGCGTGCACACACTACTCGAAGATCTCTTTCAGTTTGAACTAACTGGATTTCGATTCTATCGAAGGAGCAATGGTTGGCACCACTCATCATCAGTGAAATGTGGCACGCACACACTGTTCAAAGATCTTATTTCAGTTTAAACAAACTGGATTTCAACTCTATCAAAGAAGCGGCATTTTGAATAATCTACATCAGATAGTATCTAAAGAGATACGACTGTTTGAACAAACTATATCTGATTGTATCTGAAGAGATACGACTGTCATACAGGCCATGTGGCATAGTGCAACGTTGTGGAGGAATATGGCAAAAGATAGGATATTATCATGGAAGGACAATTAAATTTGAAGTGCAAGAAGAGTTGTCATGATAATCAAAAGATCAAAATTTTCCTATTATGAGTTTGAGTAAGTCCTATCATAACCTAGGACCTATTTCCTAATAGCAGACTCGTAATTAGTACTCTAGGTCGAGCACCATTACGAAATCGTACTAGTTGCGACTCAGACCTGCATGGGCTACCATAAAAACGTGTTACGACCCGCACCCTGTTTAGGGTACGAGCACTTGGGTACGTCCAGCCTACGCCGCAGTATCGACGGTAGAACGCTGTAAGGTCATTTAGAATAATACAATATCTAAGACATAATAATATAACATGTCATCTCCGCACGGAGGAATATAATCACAACTCAATCACATATTTCTAAGGAAGATAAGCACGATGTTAAAATAAAGATAAAGATGAAATAAATAGTCTGAAATAGTGCTGAGTCACAAATCACAAGCTCAGAATCTAAAGACATAACACAGATCCCAGATACTACTATAAGTCTCAATATAACAAACTGAAAGATAGTCCAGACAAATCTGACACACATCTAAGTCACTACCGGCGGTACAGTCTCTACGGGCACCGGATCCTCAGGCTGTTCCTGGTCGTAGGCTCCATCTATGCCAAACCCGTAGTAGGTCAGACAATCAGCATCTAAATCCTCTGAAAAACAACGGGGGTTATCCTGTCAGGATATGAGCAAGTACAAACACTAACAGCAGTTCCATGTGAATTGAATAATACTATAAGAGACAATTATAATGAAATACAAGATAGAATATCAAACTGGAAGTAAAACAGTATAAAGTACTGAATAGCATATCATGGGTGAGATATAAGGTAAAACTGGAATAAGCAGTAAATATAAACTGATGTATGATGTAAACCTATAAAGTAAGTGCCATGAGTAATTAGAGAGTTATGTGATCGGCTTGGGTCAGGATCAGGCTGTTCCATTTGACCGGCTATGCACAAGTAGTATATAGAGATCAGGCCGGCCAAAATGAAAAGTTATGTACAAGTAGTATAAGGTCAGGCTATACCCTACGTGTGGTGAGGGTGAAGCTATGCACAAGTAATAAACAAGTGGGGTAATGATCACATAACTACTAATAACTCCCCATCCCTGAGTAGTATAATTGATCCAGACATGACACGTCATGACACGGGATTCGAAGAGCAAGGGCCAGCCTTCTCCCAAATTGGTGTCTATACAAGTACAGGAAACAATATCGAACAATGTACTCATATACCAGGTAAACCGGGAATGACATCTCATGACGAGATTCAATATATACTAGTCCGTGTATTCTCGTGTCAAGAATCAAGTATAACACTACAACTGAATCGGATATAGTAGATATCAAAGCAATGAAAACTATTAGAGCATGTACTTGCCTCTTGTCCGAAGCTGAAGAATCCATACCACTAATCAAATTAGCCACGAAGGTCAACTCGTACAACAGTCTCCTAATGCTGAAACAGACATTACCAACGTTCTCAGAATGGTCAAATTAGCTAGAAACGCCTACCCATAAGTCCAATTCTGGACACAGTGGCAAAACGATAATTTTGGACAAAAACTAGGGATGCAACTTGGGCGGGCAAAACCCGAGCCCGATCGGGTAAGCCCGTTAATGGGTTGGGTTAGGGTTGAAGATACTCGGGTTCGGGCTCGGGTATGGATTAAAATAATTGAACCCGATCAAAATTGGGTTGGGCTCGGGTTCATGTGTCGGGTTACCCGAAGAACCCGAAACCCGAAACCCGACTTATATATATATATATATATATATATATATATATATATATATATATATATATATATATATATATTGTTTCTTATTTCTTAAGTAAAAAGTTTAAATCCTAAATTTCTCTACCCAAATCTTCAATAACTTATCACAAATCTTATTTCAGTTTGTATTTTTAATGATCAAGACTTGATTACTATTTGATTATGTGTTTAATATTACTTTTGTTTAAAATTATTTCAAATATTATATTAGAGCCCGATAAACTCGTTGGACCCGACCCGAGTTCAACCCGAGCCAAACCCGATCCTTTGGGCTTGGTCTTGGGCTTCATACGTTTAACCCGAGGTCGGGCGGGCTTGGGCTCGGACTAGGCTTATGATTCATCGTGTTGGGCTCGGGTTGACCTCAAGCTCGACCCAACTCGCCCGAGTTGCACCCCTAGCAAAAACGATGTCCGCCGTTGGACCCGCTTTGCACCAAAAAACGTGCCGGTAACTACGGTCTCTAAAGTCAACAAACTATATGTCTACAGATCCGGTTTGACGAGACGAACCTAACCGTATGTCCAAAGTTAGATTTCGGCGGGCCGTGCACAAATTCGTCCGTTGGATCGGGTCGTGGGCCTGCCAAAATAGCGTCCCGGTCGACCGTCTCAAAATCGGACCAAACTTGGCGTACAGGACCAAAAAAATGATAAAGTCCTGTTGGCGTAAGTTTCGTCTCGAGATGACGAACGTGCACGAAGTAATTGGCAAATTCGCAAAATAGTCGAAACGGGGTATCTCGACGGATACATACTGATTTCATCGTGCACACGTAGCAAAATCGAGTTCCGTCGAATTTCACACGTCCACAACATCCGTACGCGCCTTTCGATGCCTACGGGTTGCGACCACGTCGCCCAGATTGACGGGATGGATCGCGTATCGGGAAAAATTCCTGAAATTCGGGTTTTCGGAACGCTATTTTTCCTGATTTTGGAAATCAGTTTCTGAAACGTACTGTCCATGAAAACAACAACTAAAATATGTTCCACAGAGCCCTATAGGTTGTCTATAAGTTCCTTTAGACAGATTTTTGAATCGGTCGAAGGATCGGCAAAAAATTGCCTCCAAAAACAGTATTTCGGGTTCCTAAATCTGTCCATTTCCGCGTGGTTTTTCGAAAACTTTGCGACAAGTTTCTGGACAGCAAGGTTTGTAACTGCCAAATCTATCTAATGGGACTCCTAGAGGGTCATATCGGCTCTCCACAGAAACTTACGGATCTCTATTTGATAGAGCGTGCACAAAGATACGAGCATGGGAAGATGGGTACCTGAAATTGGGTTTCTGACTATATGCACGTGTGTGCGCGCGCTTCTCCGACGATGCACGGCCGGCCTCCGGCGTATTAGAGGCGTCGGGGTCGACGTTGGGGTGAGTGCTGGGTTGGGGGTGGCTCTGGGGGTGGCTCTGGGTTTGAGAATCTATCTCTCTCTCACTAAATCGAGAGTTTAAGAAGTTGGGTTTCGGTTATGAACGGAAGGAATGCGAAGTGGAAAAGGCTCGGCTGGTTTTGTTGTGGGTGTGCTTGCGTGTGTGTGCTGTGTGTTTGCTTTGTTAGCTTAGCTTTCATTGTTTGCTTCGATTTTGACTTTCTTTGTTATGATTTTGACTTTTTTTTTATTTATTCTTTCTTTATTTCCTTTTATACTTCCATACTTTATATGAGCGGATCGGGAGCCCCGCCCGCGGAGCCCCGCCGAAGTCCCGCCCTCCCTTAGCCGTTGGATCGCGCGGGCGGGGGCGGGCCCCACGCGGACCCCGTGCGATCCGATGGTGCCGGGGGGGGGGGGGGGGGGGGGGGGGGGGGGGGGGGGCGGGGCTTCGACGGGGCTCCGCGGGCGGAGCCTTTGATCCGTTTCCATATATATATATATATATATATATATATATATATATATATATATGCTGTGTGTTTGCTTTGTTAGCTTAGCTTTCATTGTTTGCTTCGATTTTGACTTTCTTTGTTATGATTTTGACTTTTTTTTATTTATTCTTTCTTTATTTCCTTTTATACTTCCATACTTTATATATATATATATATATATATATATATATATATATATATATATATATATATATATATGTATACACATACACACTTACATCAATTTATATATACACACTAATATTCATCCATATATAAACATATTATATATTATATACATATATATTTATATGTATATAAAACCAACCACATTATTTATATTTTTAATATATTTAATTTCCTTTATATATAAATATCCCATAAAATAAAATAAACACTAAACAAAAATTTCTAAATTTATTTCTAAAATAAACTAAATATTTTATATTATATATTTAATAAATATATTAAAGTTTTTATAAATAAAAACTCAATTAAATATGTATATATCTATATCAATAAAATACCTATTTAACTAATAATGTAAAAACACTAACAATAATATTTTAAATAATATTAAAATAATAAAATAATATAAATGACCAAATTAGCCCTATTTAGAGAAGTGGGGGGCGACAAGTCTGCCCTCCTAAAAAAATTTCGTCCTCGAAATTGGAGTAAACTAGCACAAATCACGCAAGCAATTAACAAGGAGAATAATACCTCAAGGCTAGAAGAGATAAGGGTAACGCTCCCGCATCTCATCCTCTCTCTCCCAGGTAGACTCTCCTGGGGAGTGATGCCTCCAAGCGACACGAACCAAGGGTATAACTTTGTTCCGAAGCACCTTCTTTCGACGATCCAGAATCTCCACAGGCTGTTCTGGATAGCGGAGAGTAGGCCCCACCTCTATCGTAGAATGATCCAATACATGGTTAGGATCTGCCACGTACCATCTCAGCTGCGACACGTGGAATACATTGTGCACTCCCTCAATCGTAGGCGGTAAATCCAGTCGGTATGCCACTACACCGAACCTCTCCAGGATACGAAAAGGTCCGATGAATCGCGAACTATGCTTCCCGTCTCGGCCAAAACGAATCGTGCCCCGTGTCGGAAAAATCCTCAGGAACACCATATCGCCAACCTAGACACAAAATGGGACTCAACACAAAATCTTAAAGAAAACAATCACAAACAAGCACAAACAAAAAAAACTAATACTAACCTCGAACTCTAACGGTCTCCGGTGGCTATCAGCCCAATGCTGCTGTCTAACCTGAGCCACCCGAAGTCTATCCCTGATCAATCTAACCTTCTCTGCTGCATCCACCACCATCTCCGGGCCAAGCAAAACTCTTTTACCGACATTATCCCATGACAAAGGAGTACGACATCTCCGTCCGTATAGAGCCTCAAATGGTGACATCTCTATACTGGCCTGATAGCTGTTGTTGTAAGCAAACTCTACCAGGTGAAGATGGTCCTCCCAGGATCCTCCGAATTATAACACACAAGTGCGAAGCATATCCTCTAGTGTCTGGATGGTCCTCTCTGACTGTCCGTCCATCTGGGGGTGATACGCGGTACTGAACTTGAGCTGGGTGCCCAAGCTATTATGCAAACTCCTCTAGAAGTGGGAAGTGAAACGACTATCCCGATCTGAGACTATGCTCACCGGAACTCCGTGCAATCTAACTATCTATCGCACGTACATCTCTGCCAGCTTCTCCGTAGACAGTCCCACCTTGAAAAGCAAAAAGTGGGCCAATTTGCTCAATCTATCAATGATAACCCAAATGGCATCTTTTCCTCCTGGAGATCGTGGCAGTCCAGACACAAAGTCCATAGTGATGTGCTCCCAATTCCACTCTGGAATGGGTAGTGGCTAAAGCAGACCACCTGGTCTCTGTCTCTCGACTTTTACGTGCTGGCACACCAAGCATCGAGATACAAACTGAGCTACCTCTCGCTTCATGCCATACCACCATACGTGCTCCCTCAGATCTCTGTACATTTTGTTGGCTCCAGGATGCATAGAGTACTGAGAACGATGTGCTTCCTGCAGAATCTCCTTCCGAAGCTCTCCACTCGGAATGCACAATCTAGAACCGTGCCTCAGCGACCCATCTTCGGCTATAGAGAAATCGTCTAGCAATCCGGCCTGCACCTGCTCCCTGATGCTCCTCAAGGTCACGTCATCAAACTGTGCTGATCTGACTTTGTCCATCAACGCAGACTGAATCTGTAAACCCCACATCTGAACCTCCATGTCCGGAACGATCACCTCGATACCCAAACTATCCAGATCGGCTAATAGATGACGATCTATCGTCAAATCCATAGCGACTGGATACCTGCTCAAGGCATCTGTAACTACGTTGGCCTTCCCTGGATGGTACTGCAAGGAGATATCGAAGTCCGTCATCAGCTCAAGCCAACACCTCTGTCTCATGTTCAATTCCTTCTGGGTGAATCCGTACTTCAAGCTCTTATGATCCTTCAAGATCTCAACCCGCTCTCCATGCAGGTAGTGCTTCCACAGCTTCAAAGCAAAGATAACAGCTGCCAAGTCCAGATCATGGGAAGGGTAGTTCTTCTCATGAGGACGTAACTGCCTTGATGCATAGGCATTCACCTTTCCGTGCTGTTAAAGAACGCAACCCAAGCCCTTCCCGAAAGCGTCACTATAGATCGTGAAACCACCAGTCCCAGATGGCAACGTTAAGATAGGAGCTGTGGTCAACCTCTTCTTCAGCTCATCAAAGACAGCCTGACACTCCTCGGTCCATACGAACTCCTCGTCTTTTCTGGTGAGTCTAGTCATCGGCTCTGCAATCCGAGAGAAGTCCTGGACGAACTTTCGATAATAGCCTGCTAGACCCAAAAAGCTCCGAATCTCAGTGACTGAGCTCGGTATGGACCAAGGCTCAACTGCAAAAATCTTCTTCGGGTCCACTGATATCCTATGCTCGGTCACAACTTGACCCAAGAACTCCGCCTGCTTCAGGAAGAACTCATATTTCGATAGCTTCCCATACAACTGCTCCTTCCTAAGAGTCTCGAGCATAATCCGCAGATGTTCTTCGTGCTCCTCCGACGTCTTCGAGTAGATCAAGATGTCATCTATGAAGACCACCACGAACTTGTCAAGGTACTGATGGAATACCTTATTCATCAAGTTCATGAATACCGCTGGAGCATTGGTCAACCCAAATGGCATAACAGTGAACTCGAACTGGCCGTACCGAGTCCGAAAAGTCGTCTTCGAAATATCCTCCTTCTTTACCTTCATCTGATGGTAACCGGACCTCAAGTCTATCTTCAAAAATACCTTTGTGTCGCTCAACTGATCGAACAAATCGTCAATCCTTGGCAATGTATACTTGTTCTTGATAGTGAGGTTATTGAGCACTCTGTAGTCGATACACATGCGTACCGTCCTATCTTTCTTCGGTACAAATAGAACAGGTACTCCCCAAGGTGAAGAACTGGATCGGATGAATCCCTTGTCCTGCAGCTCGTCGACTTGCTTCTTCAGCTCTGCCAACTCGCTGTTGTTGATCCTATAGACATGCTGCGAGACAGGCTCAACGCCCGGTACCAAGTCTATAGAGAACTCAACATCCTTGTCTGGCGGCATTCCCGGCAACTCATCAGGGAAAACATCCAAGAATCCTGCTATCAGTGGATGTGGCAATTCCTGCCCCGACAACATAGCTCCACAAAAACCATCTCCTGGCTCAGCTGCTCCTCTGGCGAATTCAAACTCTGGCTCTTCCGACGGTCTAAACAAAACTATGCCTCCTCTACAGTCTATACTAGCATGGTGCCTGCTCAACCAATCCATACCGAGTACCATATCGTAGCTCGGAAGGGGCATTACGAGAAAGGACGCACTCAAATCCCGGCCTCCCAGTATAACTTTCTGCCCCTTGCAAATATTATTGACCAGGATAATGCCTCCCCCGATCATAATCTTACAAGTCCTACTCAGTAGTTCAGCAATAATATAGTATCTAAGTGCAAAAGAGACAGATACAAAACTCTGTGTAGCACCAGAGTCAAATAAAGCTAATGCAAGAAAGGGATCGAGAAGAACAGAACCTGCTACCACATCTACAATGGGCTCGGCCTCTTCGACAGCCAAAGCAAACGCTCTACCCTGAGGTGCACCCCTTTGCTGCTGGTGCTGGGCAAAATGTTGCTGCTGAGTCGAAAGCGGCAGACCCCTCGGCTGAACGGCAGGTCCTGGTGGAGCTCTAGCAGGAGGTGCTCTGCCCTGATCTCCCCGAGCTGGGCGAGTAGGACAATCCTTCAACTGGTGATCGGGCACACCACAGAATAGACAAATGCCCAATCTCTTCCTGCAGACCTCTTGGGTGTGCCCTCCGGCTTTCCACAAAAAGCATAATATGGAATCTACTTCTGCCCCTGCTGATACTGTGCACATACTGGTGTCTGGTGCTGCTGATGCTGTTGATGGTGGAATGGCCTCTGCTGAGTCTAAGGACGCTTGGCCGGTCCTACACTAGAACCAACACCCATAGCATCGCTGTTCCTCTTGGGCCTGAGACCCAAGTCCTCCTCTGCAATCTGAGCGTGTACCAGAATATCCTCAAAGGTCGCAGTACGACGCCCAGACGTGCGAGATCTGACGACGTGATTCAGGCACCTCCTGAACTTGCGGGCCTTCTCTCCAGCATCCTGAACCATGCCCGGGGCGAATCGGCTCAGAGGAAAGAACTCTGCCGCGTACTCGTCCACAGACATGTTCCCTTGCACAAGTCCTACAAATTGGCCTTCCAGTGCACTAAGAGCTACATCAGGAAAGAATTTCTCATTGAATAGTCTCTTGAAGTTCTCCCATGTTAAGCCCGGCACTGACACGCGAGGATCTGTGCGGTACCAAGTCAGATCGATATCAAAGAACTGACTCGATGTTGCTGACACCCACAGGCTCTACAGAACTTGTGCTAACCCCAGGTTCCGCTCAGCATCCTCTAGCCAATCATTGGCATACAGGATCCCTTCTGTTCCCTTGAATTCCCCATGAATCATCTTCTTGAAATCTACCACAGAGCCAGGCTTCACCTGCTGCTGCTGTGGCTGCTGGGCGGGAGCGCCCTGAGTCTAAATTACAGTCACATTCTCTATAGTGGCGAGTGCTAACTGATGCGCATTCTCCATGCTCTGCCTCATAATCTCTGTATGTCGCTGTGATGCTTCAGCCTGTGCTCGTTGTACCTCCATCATCTGTTGTAAGAGCGCGAACATCTGAGTGACATCGGTCGATAATAGAGGTAGAGGTGGAAGAGGATCTGACTGAACAAGAACATGCCTCTGAATTATGTGATTGAGTAAGTCCTATCATAACCTAGGACCTATTTTCTAATAGCAAACTCGTAATTAGTACTCTAGATCGAGCACTATTACGAAATCGCACTAGTTGCGACTCAGACCTGCATGGGCCACCATAAAAACGTGTCATGACCCGTACCCTGTTTAGGGCACGAGCACGTGGGTACGTCCAGCCTACGCCGCAGTATCGACGGTAAAACGCTGTAAGGTCATTTAGAACAATACAACATCTAAGACATAATAATATAACCTGTCATCTCCGCACGGAGGAATATAATCACAACTCAATCACATATTTTTAAGGAAGATAAGCACGATGTTAAAATAAAGATAAAGATGAAATAAATAGTCTGAAATAGTGCTGAGTCACAAATCACAAGTTCAGAATCTAAAGACATAACACAGATCCCAAATACTACTATAAGTCTCAATGTGTCAAACTTAAAGATAGTCCAGACAAATCTAACACACATCTAAGTCACTACAAGCGGTGCATCCTCTATGGGCACCGAATCCTCAGGCTGTTCCTGGTCGTAGGCTCCATCTATGCCAAACCAATAGTAGGTCGAACAATGAGCATCTAAATCCTCTGAAAAACAACGAAGGTTATCCTGTCAGGATATGAGCAAGTACAAATACTAACATCAGTTCCATGTGAATTGACAAATACTATAAGAGACAATTATAATGAAATACAAGATAAAATATCAAACTGGAAGTAAAACTGTATAAAGTACTTAATAGCATATCATGGGTGAGATGTAAGGTAAAACTGGAATAAACAGTAAATATAAACTGATGTATGATGTAAACCTGTAAAGTAAGTGCCATGATTAATTAGAGAGTTATGTGATCGGCTTGGTTCAGGATCAGGTTGTTCTATTTGACCGGCTATGCACAAGTAGTATATAGGGATCAGGGCGGCCAAAATGGAAAGCTATGTACAAGTAGTATAAGGTCAGGCTACACCTTACATGTGGTGAGGGTGGAGCTATGCACAAGTAATAAACAAGTGGGGTAATGATCACATAACTACTAATAACTTCCCATCCCCGAGTAGTATAATTGATCCAGACATAACACGTTATGACACAGGATTCGAAGAGCAGGGGGCCAACCTACTCCTAAATTGGTGTCTATACAAGTACAGGAAATAATATCGAACAATGTACTCATATACCAGGTAAACCGAAAATGACATCTCATGACGAGATTCAATATATACTAGTCCGTGTATCCTCGTGTCAAGAATCAAGTATAACACTAAAACTGAATCGGATATAGTAGATATCAAAGCAATGAAAACTATCAGATCATGTACTTGCCTGTTGTCCGAAGCTGAGGAATCCATACCACTAATCAAATGAGCCACGAAGGTCAACTCGCACAACAGTCTCCTAATGCTGAAACAGACATTACCAACGTTCTTAGAATGGTCAAATTAGCTAGAAACGTCTACCCATAAGTCCAATTCTGGATATAGGGGCAAAATGGTAATTTCGAACAAAAGTGATGTCCGCCGTTAGACCCGCTTTGCACCAAAATACGTGCCGGTAACTACGATCTCTAAAGTCAACAAACTATATGTCTACAGATCCGATTTGACGAGACGAACCCAAACGTATGTCCAAAGTTGGATTTTGGTGGTCCGTGCACAAATTCGCCCGTTGGATCGGGTAGCGGGCCCGCCAAAATAGCATCCCGGTCGACCGTCTCAGAATTGGACCAAACTTGGCGTACAGGACCAGAAAAATGATACGGTTCTGTTGGCGCAAGTTTCGACTTGAGATGACGAACGTGCATGAAATAATTGGCAAATTCGCAAAATAGTCGAAACGGGGTATCTGGACGGATACGCACTGATTTCGTCGCGCACACGCAGCAAAATCGAGTTCCGTCGAATCCCACACATCCACAACATCCGTACGCGCCTTTCGATGCCAACGGATTGCGACCACGTCGTCCGGATTGACAGGACGGACCGTCTATCGGGAAAAATTTCTAAAATTTGGGTTTTCGGAACACTATTTTTCCTGATTTTGGAAATCAGTTTCCGAAACGTATTGTCCATGAAAACAGCAACTAAAATATGTTCCACGGAGCCCTATAGGTTGTCTATAAGTCCCTTCAGACATAATTTTGAATCGGTCGAAGGATCGGCGAGAAATTGCCTCCAAAAATAGTATTTCGGGTTCCTAAATCTGTCCATTTCTGCGTGGTTTTTCGGAAACTTTACGACGAGTGTCTGGACAGCAAGGTTTGTAACAGCCAAATCTATCTAATGGGACTCCTAGAGGGTCATATCGGCTCTCCACAGAAACCTACGGATCTCGATTTGATCGAGCGTGCACAAAGATACGAGCATAGGAAGATGGGTACCTGAAATTGGGTTTCTGACTGTACGCACGTGTGTGCGCACGCTTCTCCGGCCATGCACGGCCGGCCTCCGGCGTGTCAGAGGCATCGGGGTCGACGTTGGGGTGAGTGCTAGGTTGGGGGTGGCTCTGGGTTTGAGAATCTCTCTCTCTCTCTCACTAAATCGAGAGTTTAAGAAGTTGGGTTTCGGTTATGAACGGAAGGAATGCGAAGAGGAAAAGGCTCGGCTGGTTTTGCTGTGGGTGTGCTCACGTGTGTGTGTGCTGTGTGTTTGCTTTGTTAGCTTAGCTTTCATTGTTTGCTTTGATTTTGACTTTCTTTGTTATGATTTTGACTTCTTTTTTTATTTATTCTTTCTTTATTTCCTTTTATACTTCCATACTTTATATATATATATATATATATATATATATATATATATATATATATATATATATATATATATATATATACACACTTACATATGTATGTATGTATGTATGTATGTATGTATGTATGTTATGTATGTATGTATGTATGTATGTATGTATGTATGTATACACATACACACTTACATCAATTTATATATACATACTTATATTCATCCATATATATACATATTATATATTATATACATACATATTTATATGTATATAAAACCAACCACATTATTTATATTTTTAATATATTTAATTTCCTTTATATATAAATATCCCATAAAATAAAATAAATACTAAACAAAAATTTCTAAATTTATTTCTAAAATAAACTAAATATTTTATATTATATATTTATTAAATATATTAAAGTTTTTATAAATAAAACTCAATTAAATATGTATATATCTATATCAATAAAATACCTATTTAACTAATAATGTAAAAACACTAACAATAATATTTTAAATAATATTAAAACAACAAAATAATATAAATGACCAAATTAGCCCTATTTAGAAAAGTGGGGGGGGTGACAACTTTCCAGACAGAGTATTTTTTTCTTCTTTCTTTCATCAAAACCCTAGTTTTCTTCCATAGCCCCCAAAAAGCCGAGAGCTCCTAGGGTTCCCAAGGCCGGCTAGGCGAGCATAAGCAAGGCCATGGGAAAGCGACCGGTGTCTAAGGCTGTTGATATCGATGATTTTTCAGTCGCTGACGTCATCACGTCCGTGGACATGCGACCAGCTGTTGCGAGTGGGTATTTGAAAATCATATATAGTTGGCCCCGATTGCTGATGTGCATGAGCGCTAATTCTCGGAGTAGTGTCTTGAAGATGTGTTAAAGCTTTATCTGCCGATGCGCATGGTCGCTGCTTTTCGAAGTGGCGACTGTAAGATTGCTAAGGCTTTAGCTGATGCACAATGTCACTAAATACTGCATGCGTGGATGCTTGCTAGCTGATTTGCAGTACCACTAAAAGAAGTATCTGGGCAGATGCTTGCTAGCTGATGTGCAGTGCTATTATAAAGTGCCTGCGCAGATGCTCGTTAACTGATGCACAGTGCTACTGTAAAGTGCATGCGCAGATGCTTGCTAGCTAATGCGCAGTGCTACTAAAAAAATGCCTGCACAGATGCTTTTTTGCAAGAAAATACTTAGAATTTTCTTCTAACTTTCGTTTGCTTCATGCGCAGTTTTCGTGCCTATGCCTCTCTTTGACGAGATCCTCTTGGACTCATCAGTCTGCTCACTAGGCATAAATGTCGACGAGGCCCTTGTTAACCCTGCCAAGGGTGATCACCCGAGGCCAACCAGAGGGGCGACTGGACATGATACGTGCACAACAGCATGCCTACTTCCATCGTATGATGGATTGAGGCAAATTAACAACCGTCATGGACTCCATGGTTGAAATGATAAAGCCTAATTTCCTCTTTGGTGACAAACTAGTCTTGAAAGAGGCCAACCTTCTTAAGCTCAAAGAGGATTGGTATTTTGAGAATGACGGCCTTGGTTTGTATGTTCTAGCGACCGATCGGCACCTCCCGCTCTCGGTTTTCTATTACTTTGCCGAGAAGCGGCCCATGGAGTGGAATCTAACCCCGACTCAGGGGGGTTAATGATGGGTCTCTTTAAGGTGGATACACACTCTAAGAGGAAGGACACTTTCAAGTGTGTCCGTGATGGTGTGTCGAATACGTTGCCGATACTGCTCCCCGGCCATCTTGTAATGCCCCAGTCCCAAAATACGTAGGACTAGGAACGTAGACATGCCAGCTGTATTCATACGAAATATACTCCAATATATGGAAGCCTCGTATAAATACATAAGCTATAAAATGCAGTAGAACCATAACTAATCTCATCCACACAGAATAAATGAATAAAAGATATCATATAATGAGAATGAATTTGTTTTGATACAATATGTTGGACGGTGACAAATCCACTACCAACAAATAAGGAAAAGTACATAGAAATGAAATGAGTGGCGAGCGAAGCGAAGACGATCCAAATGCAATCATCCTCGAAGAAATAGCGAAGATCACGGCTAGAGCTAGAACACCTGCGAAAGACAAGAGCACACACCTGAAGAGATAACCAGGTCCTCAGAGGGACGTAACAAGACACATAATATCATGCCATATAAACTGAATAAATATTGCTCAAATAAATAAGTAAATCAAATTATAACATGTTCCAATACGCACCTACTGAACGAGCGTACCATCCCCTCAACCAAACAAGGACAGGAGATGGTAAACTAATTCACGGTAACGTATCTTCCCATGCTATGAATCCAATATGGTATCCGAACCCCAACAAGGTTCAATACCTTCTCATCGAAGTAGTAAGTCACACCTACAACCAAACAAGGACAAGATGTGACGAACTAATTCGCGACAAGTTATTGTTCCAAGCCACGGTCAGATACAAGTACCCAAACCAAAAGTACTCATACCTAAAGGATAAAGGTGCCTAACCGTTCTAAGTGAAATGTAGTTAAGAACAATCCTTCCTACGCATGGGCCCTGGCTGAATAGGATCGGCGTAGTCCTCCCCTGGGCACCAGAGGCCCCATCAGTAAGAGCATGACGTTCCGCAGAATCGTCAGTGGCCGTCAGTAATCATGGGTAATCTGACCCGCGTCTCCGTCGGAGCTCACGGGTTACAAAAGGGAAAGTGCATCGAAGCCCATACGCTAAGGAATTGTCCTCCCCGCCCAATGCCTACTATGTTGTATTCACAACATTAACCTCTATAACCGCTAAGTCAAACTAGCATGCAACCTCTATTAGCGATTATTCCTATCGCACGGCTTGTACGTACTAGTGGCCAGCCAATCACGCACTTCCGTGTTCTACATGCGACTCACATCTTCGTGGTACAACGTGTCAAGGCCATGAATGCAACACACAAAGGTGGTCCCTTAAATCTAGGTTTAATGTGTAAGAAAAATAATACATAGTAGGAAAAATGAACAGTAAGTTCTAACAGGTTATGCCATGTATCACAGTTTATTTTGCATAAAAAAATAATGAACAATGCATGAAATATGAGCTAAAATAAGTAAACAGCAAATGGCAAGGTGTCTTGCCTGGTAAGGCTCCTGGTGTGCTGCGATGATCAAGGTGGCACGATCTGCGACTTCAGTGTAACAACTACACAAGGTGACCTCTGATGGTGGCACGGACAGTTCCATCGGGTCCAGGACGGTCAATTTAGTTAGGATGGATATAATGAAGGTACGGAGTTGGCTAGGGGGAGAATGGGATTGGTCATGGAAAGGAGATAAGTCAAGAATAATATATATACGATTTTTAGAAAACTAAATACTTAAAGATATATTTACTAGTAAAACAAAAATGTTGGAAAACAGAGGAGTGAATAGATTTAGGCTACAACCCAAAGTTTGTATTGCCATTCTTTATAATAGAAACTAAACTTCATAAACACGATGTTTCAAATAATTATTCGAAAATATTAATAACTTATTTAGGCCAAAACCATATCTTTGTCAAATACATTTATATACAAATAATTCGAGAAAATACTTTAGAGTCCAAATTTACTTTTGAAATTAGCTAGAACATATTTGTAAAATTTTCTAAAATGATAAAATAATGCAAGTAATAATATTTAGCAAGACAAAAAATAATAATAATAAAAATAACAGTAGTAATAATAATAATAATTACTAGTGTTGATGTTGTTAATAAATAATAATATAACATCCATAAATTTCTAGTACTGTAACACATGGAAAGCAATAGAATAATATGTAGTACTACTTATAACTTAAACACAAAAATCAAAACAAAACAAAAAAAACAAAGAAAGAAAACTGTTTAATAAATAATAATAATAATAGTAATAATAATTATAATAATAATATTAATGGTAATGATAATGATAATAATAATAATAATAAATAATAAATAAAAATAAAAAAAATAGCACAGAAAGGTCGTTCTCCTCTTTCGAGGAGAACAGAACTTAGTAAAAGAAAAAAAACAGAAGAACGAGATTAGAGGGAGAGGGAGGTGAGGAAGAGAGAGAGAAAGGGGGAGAGTGAGGAAAGAGAGGCGGCGCGGGGGTTTGATCAAAGGGGTGAGCGGGTCAGGTCGAGTAGGCGGACGGCTCGTCGGCCGGCGATGGAGGCGGATGGGGGTTTCCGGCGTGAGGGTTTGCCGGGGCGGAGTAAGAGGCGGCGAGGGCTGGAGAGGAGCGAGAGGAGCGGGGGATTTGGCCGGACTGCGCGCGGAGTGGCGAGGGTTTTGAGGAGAGGGTGGCGGAGGCGGTTCGCCACGGGGCAGGCTGCGACGGAGCTGATGGTGGTCGGCGTGCGGTGGCGCGCACGGCGGACGGCGGCGTCTCGCGGAGGAGTACAGAGCCTGTGCCAGAGATCGGCGCAGTTGGTGGACGACGAGCTTCGTCTGCGCCGGGGACTGGCCAGCGCAGAGCTCGCCGAGGCGCTGGTCGAAGGTGGAGGTCGGGCATTGGCTGCTAGGACGAGGGTCTCTGGTCGTCGGGAGGGGGCGACCCGGTCACCGGCTCGGCCACCGCCGAGGCAGGTGAGCGTTTACTATTTATGGTGGTGGTGATGGTTTTACTTTCTATTTTTTGTCTCCATGGGGTGGTCGATTGGGTTGGGTTTGGTGCTGGATGGTGGTGATGGTGTTGTCGATGGTGGGGGCAATGGTTATTCTGGCAGTGACGGTGGTGTTTGGTGGACGGGAAGCCGAGAGTCGAGGAGGCTGGGAGAGAGGTTGGAAATACAGACGGGTTGTCGGGGAGATGGGGATGATGGTAGTCATGGTCGAGAGGGGAGGTCATAGGTTTTAGGATTTTATATTATTATTGTGTCGAGGAAGTGTCCGACACGGGAAAAATTGTACATGTACAAAGAATGGAATAAGAGAGTCACCGGGGTCGGACCCGAGGCCGTCACGACTGACACGAGGATGGATGGAACACCGACACGAGCACGCACATTGTGGTGGAGAAAATTGTGGAGGAATTAATAAAAAAAAGTTGGAGAAGTACCTGCCTATTTATAGGATGTGGGAATTTCCAATTAGATAAGAATATGATTCCTTTAAACCCAATTTAGATATTTAATTTAAAAGCAATCAAATCTAAACCCAAATCCAAATCCAAATCTAATTTAAATCAAATCAAATTCTCTTAGTTTAAAATCAAATCAATTGCAAATATAGATATTAGTTTACTATTTAAATGTATCCATGGAATCAAATCAAAATTTAAATCTTCACAATAATTTTGAAATATATTTTTCCAAAATTATTAATAATAATAATTTCGATAATTACATTAATATTTTTAAATATCTTTGAATAATAAATTATTAATATTAATAAATCTCAAAAATTATATTTTTATTTAAAATAGACTAATAAATAATTTCGAAATATATGTATGCACGAATAATGCATACATGATTATGCTTTTCCTAGTATACAATAAAAATATTAATTATTCTTAATAATTGCATAAATGAAGGCTTTTAGTAAATAAAATAACAACTTGGTAATGATAGTAAAATAATTATTGCATATATTATTTTGAAACTATAAAATAATAAAATAAAATATTTTTCTAAAATATGTACGCTCGCACATATTCGCACTAATCGAGCAAAATAAAATTTCGTGCGCGACGTAAAATACGACTATGCGACGTACAATACAAAATTTTTAAACCAGTACCAAATTTAATAAATTAAAAATAGTAAAAATTTAGGGGTTTTACATCCTAGCCAACTTAAAAGAATTTCGTCCTCGAAATTAAGAATTTGTAGGGGGTGAGAAGACATAAGGGGGTATCGATGGGGAACAATCGATAACAAAATCATACCGTAAGAAATCGCGATCTAGATCATAGGAAAGTAATACGGTGTGGTCACGGGTAATGAATGAGGGTCACGATTAAGAGAACGAAATAGATTCGCTTAAATTAAGCGATTAGAGGGTCTTGATAGGGCCGAGTAGTTTAGGATGAAGATATAACAATATCGAGTGAGAATGGTCATAGCAGATAGGAAAGATAGAGGAAGTTCTAGTATAACACCTTCGTCCCTCTAAAATAGGTGAAGGCGAAAACAATAGAGGGTTCAAAGGAGGCGTTATCGAATACGAATACGTGTTTCAAGGACGACCGAAAATTTTAAAAGGAGTTGCCAAGGCAGTCGCGGATGGGACTCTAGAGGACAAGTTTAGCTATGTCCCCATCCACGTAGAACGACAAATAAAAGCGAACCAAAGTGCACTCGGTTGATCAGACCATCATGCACCGGTTCTGATTAGACCATATGTTAGTGGACATGCCCAAATAACATATGTCTTGAAACAAGCTTGATAAAAGAATAAGCTTGCAAAAACTAGGCTACATTAGCATTATTAGTCAAGATGATAAAAACATAGGCACGAGAGATTTAAGATTGAAAGAAAGCAGAATGATTCTAAGTCATATCCTGTGTTGGTCTCTATACAGTCGTCCTATAGTCTTCTTGTCCAAGTCCTTGGTTGACTAGATGGGTTAAGGTCTTCTAAATTCTAGAATCTAAGTAGACTTGCTAAGATAGGTCGCAAGGACAAAGGGGTTGCTAGGTCATAAGGCATTCTACCCAACTTAAAGAATTAAACTAACGGTGTTTTGGGACAACTAACTAGTAGGGTCAATCTCTAGCAAGCACGAAAGAAAGATAAGAATAGGGATGGAAGAAAACAAGCAAGATGCAATTGATGAGTCAAACGGTAGATAAAATCAAGGAAAGAGGTCAAGTATGTGGATGAGATCATAAACTTCTAATCCTATACGCAGGCTTGCTTGGTACGGTAAAGTAACCAAACAATTTATCTTGACCTGCATGGGCCACCAAAAAAATATGTAACACCCCAGTCCCAAAATATGTAGGACTAGAAACGTAGACATGCCAGCTGTATTCATACGAAGTATACTCCAACATATGGAAGCCTCGTATAAATACATAAGCTGTAAAATGCAGTAGAACCATAACTAATCTCATCCACATAGAATAAATGAATAAAAGATATCATATAATGAGAATGAATTTGTCTTGATACAATATGTTGGGCGGAGACAAATCTACTACCAACAAATAAGGAAAAGTACATAGAAATAAAATGAGTGGCGAGCGAAGCGAAGACGATCCAAATGCAATCATCCTCGAAGAAATAGCAAAGATCACGGCTAGAGCTAGAAGACCTGCGAAAGACAAGAGCACACACCTGAAGAGATAACCAGGTCCTCAGAGGGACGTAACAAGACACATAATATCATGCCATATAAACTAAATAAATATTGCTCAAATAAATAAGTAAATCGAATTATAACATGTTCCAATACGCACCTACTGAACGAGCGTACCATCTTCCTAACCAAACAAGGACAGGAGATGGTAAACTAATTCACGGTAACGTATCTTCCCATGCTATGAATCCAATATGGTATCCGGACCCCAACAAGGTTCAATACCTTCTCATCGAAGTAGTAAGTCACACCTACAACCAAAGAAGGACAAGATGTGATGAACTAATTCGCGATAAGTTATTATTCCAAGCCACGGTCAGATACAAGTACCCAAACCAAAAGTGCTCGTACCTAACGGATAAAGGTGCCTAACCGTTCTAAGTGAAATGTAGTTAAGAACAATCCTTCCTACGCATGGGCTCTGGCTGAATAGGATCGGCGTAGTCCCCCCTTAGGCACCAGAGGCCCCATCAGTAGGAGTATGACGTTCCGCAGAATTGTCAGTGGCCGTCAGTAATCATGGATAATCTGACCGGCGTCTCCGGCGGAGCTCACGGGTTACAAAAGAGAAAGTGCATCGAAACCCATACGCTAAGGAATTGTCCTCCCCGCCCAATGCCTACTATGTTGTATCCACAACATTAACCTCTATAACCGCTAAGTCAAACTAGCATGCAACCTCTATTAGCGGTTATTTCTATCGTACGGCTTATACGTACTGGTGGCCAGCCAATCAAGCACTTCCGTATTCTACATGCGACTCACATCTTCGTGGTACAACGTGTCAAGGCCATGAATGCAATACACAAAGGTGGTCCCTTAAATCTAGGTTTTAATGTGTAAGAAAAATAATACATAGCAGGAAAAATGAACAGTAAGTTCTAACAGGTTATGCCATGTATCACAGTTTATTTTACATAAAAAAATAATGAACAATGCATGAAATATGAGCTAAAATAAGTAAACAGCAAATGACAAGGTGTCTTGCCTGGTAAGGCTCCTGGTGTGCTGCGATGATCAAGGTGGTACGATCTGCGACTTTGGTGTAACAACTACACAAGGTGACCTCTGATGGTGGCACGGACAGTTCCATCGGGTCCAGGACGGTCAATTTAGTTAGGATGGACATAATGAAGGTACGGAGTTGGCTAGGGTATATGGAGAATGGGATTGGTCATGGAAAGGAGAAAAGTCAAGAATAATATATATACAATTTTTAGAAAACTAAATACTTAAAGATATATTTACTAGTAAAACAAAAATGTTGGAAAACAGAGGAGTGAATAGATTTAGGCTACAACCCAAAGTTTGTATTGCCATTCTTTATAATAGAAACTAAACTTCATAAACACGATGTTTCAAATAATTATTCAAAAATATTAATAACTTATTTAGGCCAAAACCATATCTTTGTCAAATACATTTATATACAAATAATTCGAGAAAATACTTTAGAGTCCAAGTTTACTTTTGAAATTAGCTAGAACATATTTTTAAAATTTTCTAAAATGATAAAATAATGCAAGTAATAATATTTAGCAAGACAAAAAATAATAATAATAAAAATAACAGTAGTAATAATAATAATAATTACTAGTGTTGATGTTGTTAATAAATAATAATATAACATCCATAAATTTCTAGTACTGTAACACATGGAAAGCAATAGAATAATATGTAGTACTACTTATAACTTAAACACAAAAATCAAAACAAAACAAAAAAAAACAAAGAAAAAAACTGTTTAATAAATAATAATAATAATAGTAATAATAATTATAATAATAATACTAATGGTAATAATAATAATAATAATAATAATAATAATAAAAAATAAAAATAAAAATAAAAAATAGCACAGAAAGGTCGTTCTCCTCTTTTGAGGAGAACAAAACTTAGTAAAAGAAAAAAAAACAGAAGAAAGAGACTAGAGGGAAAGGGAGGTGAGAAAAAGAGAGAGGAAGGGGGAGAGTGAGGAAAGAGAGACGGCGCGGGGGTTTGATCGGAGGGGTGAGCGGGTCAGGTCGAGTAGGCGGACGGCTCGTCGGCCGACGACGGAGGCGGATGGGGGTTTCCGGCGTGAGGGTTTGCCAGGGCGGAGCAAGAGGCGGCGAGGGCTGGAGAGGAGTGAGAGGAGCGGGGGATTTGGCCGAACTGTACGCGGCGCGACGGGGGTTTTGAGGAGAGGGTGGCGAAGGCTGTTCACCGCGGGGCAGGGTGCGGCGGAGCTGATGGTGGTCGGCGCGCGGTGGCGCGCACGGCGGGCGGCGGCGTCTCGCGGAGGAGTACAGAGCCTGTGCCAGAGATCGGTGCAGTCGGTGGACAACGGGCTTCGTCTGCGCCGGGGACTGGCCAGCGCAGAGCTCGCCGAGGCGCTGGTCGAAGGTGGAGGTCGGGCATTGGCTGCTAGGGCGAGGGTCCCTGGTCGTTGGGAGGGGGCGACCCGGTCACGGCTCGGCCACCGCCGAGGCAGGTGAGTGTTTACTGTTTATGGTGGTGGTGATGGTTTTATTTTCTATTTTTTGTCTCCATGGGGTGGTCGATTGGGTTGGGTATGGTGCTGGCTGGTGGTGATGGTGTTGTCGATGGTGGGGGCGATGGTTATTCTGGCAGTGACGGTGGTGTTTGGTGGACGGGAAGTCGAGAGTCGAGGAGGCTGGGATAGAGGTTGGAAATGCAGACGGGGTGTCGGGGAGATGGGGATGATGATAGTCGTGGTCGAGAGGGGAGGTCATAGGTTTTAGGATTTTATATTATTATTGTGTTGGGGAAGTGTCCGACACGGGAAAAATTGTACATGTACAAAGAATAGAATAAGAGAGTCACCGGGGTCGGACCCGAGGCCGTCACGGCTGACACGAGGATGGATGGAACACCGACACGAGCACGCACGTTGTGCTGGAGAAAATTGTGGAGGAATTAATAAAAAAAGTTGGAGGAGTACCTGCCTATTTATAGGATGTGGGAATTCTCAATTCGATAAGAATTAGGATTCCTTTAAACCCAATTTAGTTATTTAATTTTAAAGCAATCAAATCCAAATCCAAATCCAAACCCAAATCCAAATCCAAATCCAAATCTAATTTAAATCAAATCAAATTCTCTTAGTTTAAAATTAAATCAATTTCAAATATAGATATTAGTTTACTATTTAAATGTATCCATGGAATCAAATCAAAATTTAAATCTTCACAATAATTTTGAAATATATTTTTCCAAAATTATTAATAATAATAATTTTGAAAATTACATTAATATTTTTAAATATCTTTGAATAATAATTTATTAATATTAATAAATCTCAAAAATTATATTTTTATTTAAAATAGACTAATAAATGATTTCAAAATATATGTATGCACGAATAATGCATACATGATTATGCTTTTCCTAGTATACAATAAAAATATTAATTACTCTTAATAATTACATAAATGAAGGCTTTTAGTAAATAAAATAACAACTTGGTAATGCTAGTAAAATAATTATTGTATATATTATTTTGAAACTATAAAATAATAAAATAAAATATTTTTCTAAAATATGTACGCTCGCACATATTCGCACTCGTCGAGCAAAATAAAATTTTGTGCGCGACGTAAAATACGACTATGCGACGTACAATACAAAATTTTTAAACCAGTACCAAATTTAATAAATTAAAAATAGTAGAAATTTAGGGGTTTTACACATCTGCTTAGTGATTTTACCTCGGTTGTATATCCGTTTGGGGCTTCTCTTTTTGCCAACCGACTTCTAGCGGTGAAACGCATATACCCAAATACCTTCAAGGTCGAAGGTTGGATCCATCCTGAGACTAAATAGCACGAGCTGACCCAATGGATATTGTGAAAGTACAAGGCGGAGCTGAGGGCTATCGGCTCGTGCCATGCCATAAGGGCCACCAAGCATGGTATGGAAGTTATCAATCAGCCCCTGTTCCAGGCATTGCTGGAGCTGTGTAACTACCATACTGGGACCTTCTACACTCCGGGAAAACATATGTGGTTAGCCCTTCATGAGATGTATACCATTTCGAAGCTTCCTTGGGGAGAAGAGCCGTACGAAGAATATACTCCTAGCAAAGAGGAGTTCATGGGGTTAGAGAACAAATATCCCGAAATGATGGCAACGTATAAAGAACTGCTTTGCCATCAATAGGTGAGCATACGCCAGGATTTCCTGAAGATTCAGCCGTACATTTCTGCTTGGAGAAGCTACATATTTACACAACGTCCGTCAAAACTGGACCAAGTCCACTTTACCACTCGTAGGGCGTATACCACAGATGAGGTTAAGGCTATAATGATCGAGACGAAGGTGTCAGGTCCTTTGGTAGATGCTGAGGGGAATCCCACCTCTATAGTCCACAACTACTTTTGCCAAAACTTGACTTCTTGAGCCCGAAAGCGGCGCTTTCTGCTTTTATAATGATATGGTTGCGGAAGGCCGTAGTTTCTGGAGGTTCTGGATTCGTGGGGCGAGTGACTCGGGATCTCATCATGCCATCCGTGAAGCTGGTCTTTGGTCATCCGCTGGCTTTGCTCCCAGCCATGGTGTGTAATACTTTGCTAGGCTTACGGGATCTCTTGCAAAAGATAATAGAGCGTCATGGGGGAGACAACGAGTTTCTCGGGCTGAACTCCCTTGCTACTACCTGATGGCTCGGTTAGCACTACATCGCCCAGGTTTGATAGCCCCTAACACTATTGAAGGTTATGAGGAGGGTGATGCCACCCTGCTTAACTATCGCCAGGCAAAGTGGCTCCATCAAGGCGTTCCCGTCTATAGATGGGTGGGGTCGTTTGGATGGTTACAACTTCAGCAGGACCTCGCCCCCTTACAGAGGCTTTCTTATAGACGATCAGCTAGTGGACCGAGGTGAGGTAAAGAGCGACCTAACTCGCGGCGCTTTCCATTGGCTGTAGTCCATCCGACCCTCGTACATGGTGTACCAAAATCAGAATCGGGTGTTCCTGGAGCCCTATTTACCGAGTTGGTTTGTGCGACAGTTCGATTTCAGCCAGCCAATGATAGACAACCAGAACCTCAGCCTGGGTTATAAGGGAAGTCTGCTAGATGGCGCTCGTGTGTGGTGTTATTATAAAGCCGGGTGTACCGGAGCAAGTTTTACAATCCCTGCGGTCCGAGGGGAAACCCATATCTTGTACTCCGTCGTGAAGTTCTAGTGCGCAGGAACAACTTCTTATCGGGCTATGATTGAGAACGGAGTCTAATTGAGGGGACGAAGCTAGAGGCCAATCAATTGGTCCTCAAGCATCTCTGAGAGCTTCCATCCTCGGGTGGTAGGACTTCAGATGGGTCTAGTGCCTCCTTGGAAGAAAGAGAAGACGAGGCACCTTTGAACACTCCGTCGAAGCATCAGGCCCCTTTGGAGGCGAATCCTCCACCTCCTAAGAGAGTCAAGCGTACTGCACATAAGCAGAGCGGACCTGTGCGATGATCTTCACCGTGGGAGAAGAATCCACCTACTGAGCCTTCCTCACAGGTACGAGCTAGTCTTTTATTTTGGCTTCATCTCAAGTATTCTACTCATTGTTGTTTTGTTTGTACAGACAAAGAGACTGTCGAGGCAATCGGAGAGAGAGACGCCCGACTGCGAGCCTGAAATTCTCAGGGAACTTCTTAAGGAACCTCCTTCTAGGGTGCCCCTTCAGGTGTCGCTGCGTCCGACGGTTAAGGTTACCATCCCTTTACCGACCGAAGGTCCTCTTTTGAGGAGAGGAAAGAGATTTATTCTACCGCAGGCCCTCGACTGTCGAGGTACCTTCAATCACGAGTGTCCTAGAGGGGAACCCGGTGACTGCATTTGCTGAGGATGCTGACTTGGAAGCAGCTTTTCCTCCTGCTCCTTTTATATATGAAACTCGGAACTTCTCGGAGTTGATGGCTTCGTATCAACAGGAGGCGTCGACAGATGAGCCTATCGTGATACCCGGGGCTCGTCTTGTGGTGGCCAAAGGCGTGGCCCAGGAACCCGTATTCAAGATGGGCCTAACAGTCGAAGATAAGAAAGGTACTTCCCGCGGCTCCTCTACCGAGCCTTCCCCCTATACTGATGAAATGGATGAAGAGACCCTCAAAGTTTAGGAAGATGAGGGGGGTGAGATAGCTCATAAAGTGTTGGCTGAAGAGTCCATCAGAGAGTTGGGCGATGTGGCCATTGAAATGCTGGCCGAAGGGGCTATTGAAGAGTCAGTGTCACGACTCGCACCCGGAGTAGGGGCACGAGTGTGTGACAGCATCCCAGACTATGTCACAGAAACGACGTAGAACGCTATCTAGGTATACTATCTAACAACAGTTATAATATCAAAACCTGTCGAGAAGGGTCAACTCCGAACGAAGGACAAGCAATGATAATATAATATACTCAATCATAAATTCTAAGAAGGAAAGATGGTACTGAAAGATAAAGACAACAAGATATGAAAATATCAACCAGGAGATCCAACAGAGAATGATACAAGTCCAAAGTCTCCGAGTCAACAATCTCTAATACAAAAATATTAAAATAATAACAAGCCAAAATATAATTTGGAGACAAAGTCCAGTACTAAACTAAACTAGCTAAGCTACACTAATGCCTCATCAACTGGAGCTAACCCCTGCAGAACTAGGGTCTCCAAGTCTAAGCCAACTACGTCATGGGGACCGTAGTAGGTAGGACACTCGTCCTCGCCATCATCTGTAAAATTTGTCAACATATCCAGTCAGGATGGAACGAGCATAAAACTCCAAAAATAATTCTGGTTAGACGATATTGAAAATGTAGTAATAAATAGAGAGAATATACAAGGTAAAGTGGTACGTACATGGATCATGGGTACATCAAGACTGTAAATGAATATAAGAGCAAGAGAGCAGTGTATATCAAGTACGGGAATTAGGAACTACTATCTATGTGAGTTTAGCACTAGTTTCAACATGTGATCGGCTTAGAAACTTGTACAGGAAAAATGGCCTGGCTAATCATACGTGCGGTGTATGATTAACACTCACAGAAAAAATAATATCTTGCACAGGAAGGATTTGATCACATATCTACGCTAATAACCCTGCCCCTGAATAGTATAGTGGATCCAACCATGACACGTCATGACATGTGATTCTCTGAGAAGGTAGCTAGCCTTTGCAGGAATCGTGTCTATACAATACACAAGGAACAAGGACAAGGCTTGCACAAGATATACCAGAGAATACAAGAAATAACATCTCATGATGGGATCAAGACAAATACCAATACGTGTGAACAATATGTGAAGAGAAAAAGGATATCTACACTAAATACAAGAAACATAGACAATATCTTAAAACAGAAATACTATCAGAGAATGTACTCGCCTGAGATCCGGTGGAAATATGTCAACAATGTAATATGGCTCAGAGTGAAGTCACGGACCTAAAGATGAGATACGAATGAGTTAAAATAGAGTTTAACAGTGTTAGGCATGATTTCTAGTATATGTTATGCAAATCTAGGTCAAACTCAGTCATACTAAGTCATGCCAAGTCAAACTAAGTCACACTAGGTCATACAAAGTCAAACTAGATCAAACTAGGTCATGCTAAGCCATACTAAGTTATGATAAGTCAAACAAAGTCAAACTTGGTCAAGATAAGTCAAACAAAGTCAAACAAGGTCCATCTAGGTCAAGGGTTGACCTACAATTGACTTTTGCTTAATTGGTCAACTCTAGTCAACTTCTAGTCTATTCTAGGTCAAACTAGGCTAATGGTTGACTCACAGTTGACTTTTGGTCAACTGGTCAACTCTGGACCACTCCTAGTCCAATCTATGTCTAATATTGACTTGTGATTGACTTTAGTCAAAATAGTCAACCTTGGTCAAACAGGGTCAAATCTAAGTCAAGTATCATATTCTTAGTCATTACCTACCAAGATATCCTAATACCGTATCCATATTGGTATCTCAATACCAATACCTTGGTCGGAATCCAATACCTTAACCTAGGTAAATATATACCTTAACTACCAAATACCCATACTTAGATATCTAGTATCCACCCTAACTACTAGCTAACAATATCTTAACATCTAACCCTTAGCTACCTAGGTAAAACCATATCCAAGTAGGTAAACCCCCATTTACCTTATAGGTAAACCATTACCTTAAGGTAATAGGCAAATCCCAAGATATCCCAAGATACTAATTGGGTATCTCAAGATACCAGCCATCTACTCCTAAGATACTATCCTAAGATACTCTAATATACATATACATTATACCCTTCTCACCCAAAATGGTAGATAACCAAACTCAACATATATATATATATATATATATATATATATATATATATATATATATATATATATATATATATATATATATATATATATATATATACACTACTCATGGGATAATATCCTACAATCTAGGATACCAACTCTAGCCCATATCCTAATATCATATCAATCTATGTAATACCCCCTTACCTTAGTCTAGGTAACCCCCTTACCTTAGTCTACCCTTTACCTTAGTAATATCCTACCCTTAGGCTAGTAGATAACTCAATATCTTAGGCTAATAGGTCCTACCATTACCTTAGACTAGTCTCTAATCATCCATCTTAGTATCCTACCAATACCTTACCTTTACCTTACCCTTACCTATAGGTAATTCCCAATACCTTACCAAGGTATTGTCACGCCCCAGTCCTGTAGGACCGATTGTCCTCGCTAAGGCGTGATGTTGCCCGAGCCTAGGTTGCGCTCGTGCAAGGCCAAGTCCAGAAATGGCCGATTTAAGCTAGGCCAAAGAGTCGCACAGAGTGTCCCCATTTGCAGTGGAAAGTAATTGGACACAAGTTGAAACAAACTCAATAGTCTTTATTGATATTCAAGAAGTTTTACAAGCGGTGCTAGGCCAAGATTACAATTTGCTCAAGCTCTCTCTCTCTCTGAAACATAAAAGGCGTGCCAAGTGGCTTACAACATGGAATGATTCATGCCGATGTTCCGATACACTATGTCTTGTATATGGTGCTTCAGCTCCTTTACAACACTCCAGGGCTCCAGAGTTAGCTCTGCATCTTAGTACGTTCGAAGAAAGTCTCCGCACCCGACGTGGTTCTTTCGTACCCTGCAAGCAGACTATGTGGTCATTAGTACATTGTTATGCACTGGTGGGGAGGCTAGCTCGCCCACTCGCTATCATTACCAAATACGTTCATTTTACTTTTGTGCACCATCTATCATTTATTGCCTTACTAATCTTGCCTTAGGGTCAGTTTCATGGCATATCATTCAAGCCTATCTCGTGTTATAGATATCAAGTGTCGCATGGAAAATACATGCACAACTTACCATACTTACCGTACAATCTTCCCTGTCCAAGTAAACCAACTTAGCCAACAGTTCATCCGTAATGACTTAATGTAATATTGCATAGGTATTCAAAGGTGTCAAGGGCGTGTTCCTGCCTCAGGGTCTACGAAGTATTCAAGTTGTCAAGTTATGTTATTTCGATGTCCATGTTAACGCAGTTGTTCAGTTGTTCAGCTTACTCAACTTATCGGTTTGTGTTATACTCAAACATTGTTCAGATATGTTACGATCAGTAACTTAGCATGTTCAACGTAGTCAGATTACTTGTTTCAATACAAGGTCTCGCACACGGATTGTCGCAATCGAGCCAACTTAATCTATATGCACCGGTCGCTGGCACCACAAGCCATTTGGACATTTACTCCTCTTGGTATTCTCACCTATCAAGCATGATGGCTAGTACACCTTGATAGACTTTTTAAATACTCGGCCTTACGTCTCTTAAGTGGCCAAGCTTGCACCCAACGTAAGCCATGATGCCGCCTAGGCCGGTCACGAAGCCATTGATCGTTGCCTTGGAATCCTTAATCACTTTTCCCCCATATACGAGTGGGTTGTCCGCGACCATTTCGTATTACCTTGTCATTTTTAACTTAACGGCTGTCTTTGAGCCATAGGCTGTCTGTGAGCCATAGTCGATTATCGACTAGATTGGCGGCGGCATCCATGCAGCGCAGGTAGTGATCCCCGTTGCACGTCCCCGTCAAACCTGTCGCTAATCCTTCTTTCCTTTCTTTCATTCATTCTTTCTTTTCTTTCTTTCACTTGTTCATTTGTTCATTGATTCATTCACGTATTTATTCATTCATTCATAGATTCCTTCATTCACTTATTCGTTCATTCGTTCATTCATACATTATGCAACTTTCTGTGCGGGAATCGCCTTGGCGACCATCGGTCCCGAAGCCTTTTAATGTTTTTAGTGCTCTGTTCGGAACGACTATGTTGATAGTCTTCCTTTCATTTTAGTGAACCATTCATTGTTTCATGTCCCAAGTTGTGATACGATTCTAAGTGACAGGCCTTTCGTTCATAATCAAAGGCACAAGTAAATCTACTCGAAATATAAGCTGTGCATTTGCACGAGCGTGGAGTGCGGTACGAGAGTTTATATATTTTTTAAGTTCTTTTCCATGTTCTATACAAGCATATAAGATGGAATTATTCCCTTAGCTAGGTGCATTGAGTCATTTTATTAGCATGCACGGGGTTATCGCCTAGCGATTCTAGCAATATTGTCCGTATTATTATGTGTCTAGGCTAAGCAAAGACAGGTTCATCGGAGCCACCCACCTTAGCGATGAACGCATCGGCCAAGCGAGACTCCGAGCGCGCCTTTGAAAGTCTAAGTTTGGATTCTCCTGAAGGGCCAAGTCCATTGTCTTTGCCTTAAGCGAGTCATTTCGTCGAGCAAGATGGGATTTGAGTCGTTGCACTTGCGTCGTTTGAGTCGGCATTTCGCTAGGGCGGAGCGGGTAATACACCACTCAAAATAAGTCTCGTCCTCGAGACTTCCTGAGTGCACGTTATCCTACCGTTCCTTAACTCATGTCGTGTGCATACCTTAGACAATTCTTGTCGAATGGCTTCATCCTTTGATGGCATCGAACTATGTTTAAGTATCATTTTAAGTTTTGTGTCGCATGCACTTTGGCCAATTTTATCGAATGACTTTACCACTTATTCGAGAGTTGATGGTACTCACTCAGTCATCGTGTTTCTATGACTTTTTCACTCTTGTGCCCTGTCACAAGACTATAATGGTCACACGACGTGCGTTATAATTTGTCAAACATGAGGATCATAGGCTGAGGCTAACTCACTCATCTGTTCATCCATGCGCATCTTAACATATCCACTTGTAGCTACATTCGAGTTCATCATATCACTGAGTTTGGATTGTGTATATATTCAAGGCGTCCCCCAAATATATATATTTCAACCAAGCTTAGTGATAGCAAAGTCGGACAAGCTACTCGTGATAGTTTCGAATTGTCGGTCGTAGTACTAACTCGATTAAAACTGACCTCCAGTTCGTTTTCTCTATCGTCTATCTCGATCCTCGAGATGACCCGATTCATTTCTCAAGCGTTCAAGTCTTATGAAATCGATACGATTTCTTCTTAGCGGAGTCGACCAAAGTTTAAGAAATACTCATTCGATTCAAGGCCAAACATTTTACTATTATCAAGTACGTCTTTGTAATCCCCCAAAATTTTGGAGGATTTTTTTTCTTCTTTTTAAATATCTATTGATTAAATATTTAGTTTGGAATTAAATTATCTTTTATTATTATTAGTAAGATCAATGTTATTATGTGTAATTTAAAGTAAGGAATTTATATTATTTGTAATGGATTTAAGAAGGTATTTATTAGTCCTGCTATAGCAATAGCAGGTAATATTTATACAAACATTTGTGCCAGTATATTAGGAATATTCTTGGAATTTAAGGAATTTGTATTTTACGTATTTTTCACAAATAATGAATAGCCTTGAATTTATGCACTGAAATTATTTTAATATTAAGAGTAGCAGTAGTGGCTACACTACACGTAATTTGGTACAAGAAAGTCTTTACTAAAATATTTTAGAAAATAATTTTTAATTTTCTTTTCTCCTAAAAATTTTACAAAATTTATTTGGACTAAAAAGCAAGTATGAATATACTTGTTACTAGGATTGTATACATATATTGATATTGAGTTTTTCAGTATATATATATATATAAATAAAAAAAAGAAAAAAAAAAAATATATATATATATATATATATATATATATATATATATATATATTTATATATATTAATACCACCCCATGTACTAGCTAAAACCCGACCCCATGTATCTGCTGATCCCGACCCCCCATGAACTAGCTATATATATATTAATAATACCACAATGATGCTGATCCCGACCCCAACAATGAAGCAATGGCCCAAAAGAACCCATGGGAACATCCCGAGCCCCAGTTTTCCTTTCCGCGAACCGCAGGAGATTGAAGGAATCAAAATCTTAAATCAAATCTTTCCTAAGATTTTGCCTAGACCTTTTAAATCCTATCATTCTTAAGATTTGCTATGAATCAAATCCAAATCAACTTAAACTCGAATTTAAAACCCAGAACCTCCTATCGGCTACATAGATGTATATACATGCTCGAACAAGCCAATCTTCGAACCTTCTTTTCCTCAATCACTGCCAAATCGACTACTAGCCCCTGCAAACCCTTACAGGTGCCTGACCACATTGGAGAAGCACCGCGGCGCCACCTGCACGCCGGCAATCCACGTCGAACAGAGCGTACTCTGTTCTAAAAACCACAGCCAGGTACATGACTTCGCTCCTATCATTCTTCGATTTTAGTTAACCAATTCATGATCCGTAAAATCTTACAAAGAGTCTAGATGACCCCTATCAATCCCATCAACTGGATAGACTTGGGTTGCCATGATTAAGTCGTATAAATTCATGAAAGTTTAGGAAAACCCACAGAAATCAACATACCACACTTGATCGTGAACCTAGCTTTGGAAGGCAAAATCCCGTCGATTCCTCGACAATTTTGAAAACCTGTTTCAATAGATGCATTCACAACATAAACGAGATGGAAACCTAGTTTTTAGAATTATTTTTAATTGTTAATATTGTTGTTAAATGAGTTTTAAAGTTGGGATAAAAACTAGTTTTTAAACTAAAAATTTTAGAAAAAATTAACCGATACGGCGTGTGCCCCGACAAACCGGGCGACGTGGTCGCACGCTATACGCATCGAAAGGCACATATGGATGTTGCCGACGTGAGGGAACTGACGGGACTCGATTTCGTTGTGTGTACGCGGCGAAATCGGTGCGTATCCGTCGAGATACCCCTGTACCGACGTTGTGCAAACTAGCCCATAACTTCGTGCACATTCGTCGAATCGACGCAAAACTTACGCCATCAGGACCGTATCATTTTTATGGTCCTGTATACCAAGTTTGGTCCGATTCTGAGAAGGTTGATTGGAACGCCAAATTGGCGGGACCGCGACCGGCTCTTACGGACGATTTTGTGCACGGTCTGCCGGAATCCAACTTTGGACAAACGGTTGGGTTTGTCTCCTCAAACCGGATCCGTAGACATTTAGTTTGATGACTTTAGAGACCGTAGGTTCTGGCACGCATTTCGGTGCAAAACGGATCCAACGGCGGACATCATTTTGACCCAAAATTACGATTTTGCCCCTGTTCCAGAATTAGACTTTTGGACAGACATTTCCTAGGTATTTCTTTTATGCCAAATCTGTTCGTGATGTTTATTTCAGCATCCGAGGTCGTTCGTAACAGTTGGCTTTCAGTGCTTCCCTATTCTAACGATTTGAGTTACCAGGCGTCGCCATTCTGCACACTACCTCCAGGCAAGATACCTTGCCACCAGCTGTTTACTTATTTTAGCTTATATTTCATGCACTATTTATTATTTTCTTTATACAAAATAAACTGTGATACATGGAACAACTTGTTAGAACTTACTGTTCAGTTATATTTCCTGTTATGTATTATTTTCTTACACATTAAACTTAGAGTTAAGGGACCATCCTGTGAGTTGCATTCATAGGCCTTGACATATTTGTACCATGAAGTTGTGAGTCACATATAGTACTCGACATGCGTGATTGGCTGGCCACCGGTACGTATAAGCTGTACGATAGGATTAACCGCTAATAGAGGTTGCATGTTAGTTTGACTTAGCAGTTAATAGAGGTTTTGTGTTGTGGATACAACATAGTAGGCATTGGGCGGAGAGGACAATTCCTTAGCGTATGGGCTTCGATGCACTTTCCCTTTTGTAACCCGTGAGCTCCGCCGGAGATGCGGGTCAGCTTACCCATGATTACTGATGGCCACTGACGTCCTGCGGAACGTTATGCTCTTATTGATTGGGCCTCTGGTGCCCCAAGGGAGAACTACGCCGATCCTATTTAGCCAGGGCCCATATGCAGGAAGGATTGTTCTTAACTACATTTCACTTAGAACGGTTAGGCACCTTTATCCGTTAGATATGAGTACTTTTGGTTTGGGTACTTGTATCTGACCGTGGCTTGGAACAATAACTTGTCGTGGATTAGTTCGTCACATCTTGTCCTTGATTGATTGTAGGTGTGGCTTACTACTTCGATGAGAAGGTATTGAACCTTGTTGGGGTCCGAATACCATATTGGATTCATAGCATGGAAAGAAACGTCATCGTAAATTAGTTTACCATCTCATGTCCTTGTTTGGTTGGGGGGATGGTAAGCTAGTTCAATAGGTGTGTATTGGACCATGTTATGATCTGATTTTACTTATTCTTATTGAGCAGTATTTATTCAGTTTATATGGCATGTTCTTTTTGTATCTTATTACGTCCCTCTGAGGACCTGGTGATCTCTCCAGGTATAGGTGTGCAGGACTTTCCGCAGGAGTATGGCTCCGGTATAGACTCATCCTTCATGCTCTAGCGAGTCGTACCTTCTGATCACAGCTGTCCCTATTGGGTCGAGGAGCCTATTTAGTCATCATTCCTTATTCTATTTATGTTAGAGGTTGGACTCTATTTTCTTTCAGTTTATTCTAGTACTGGTAGTGGATTTGTCTCCACCCGGTCAACAGCTATATTTGACATTTACCTTGACTTGTGAGTTACCATTTTTTTTATATTTACTGTGGATGAGATATAGCTTTTACCTGTGACTGTCTGTTATTATTTTTCACAATACAGCTTATGTGTATATTCGACATTTCCATATATTGGAGTATATCTCGTATATATGCAGCTGGCATGCTACGTTCCTAGTCCTATGTATTTTGGGACTGGGGCGTTACATGTTTTTGTGGTGGCCCATGCAGGTCAAGATAAATTTTTTGGTTACTTTACCGTACCAAGCAAGCCTGCGTATAGGATTAAAAAATTTAGGATCTCATCCACATATATGACATTCTATCTCGCTTTCATTTCGAACTCCTAACTGCCTAACTTGGTTCCTTCTTGTTAAATTATTCTTCCGTAAATTCTTACCCCTCTTTCGTGCGTACTAGATCGTCATGTTCCACCATTCAATCACATTACCAGTCCAACTCTTATAAGTTGGGTAGGAAACCTTACAACCTAACTTCCTTTGACTTTAACCAAGGCCTCAGACAAGAAGACAGTAGGACGACTGCATAGGCACGAATACCGAACACGACTTGGATTCTTAAGTAGCTTAAGCTATTTATACTTTCTTTCATCATTATCTCGCGCATTTGTAATTGGACTACCTTGACTTATGTTGCTATTATAGCCTAGTTTTGCGAGCTTACTCTCTCATCGAGCTTGTTCAGGACATATATTTTATTGTGGGCGCCCACTGATACATTGTCTTATTAGAACCTGTGTATTGTGGTCTGATCAACCATAGTACATTTGGTTCGCCTTTCGTATGATTCTATGTGGATTGAGATATGGTTAGCTTAACATATTTGCCCTCGAGGATCTTATCCACGTGTTGTTGACATTTAAATTCTTTATTAAACTCTCTTTTAATTGCTTGACTCAAAATCCTATCTGAATCTATTCTAACATTGCCCTTATCTTCGTGCCAGCAATATGACTCTACACAGCGGACACACCTCGACCCTAGCCATCACATTTGGTGATGCAACTTCTGAGGAAGAACAGGTTTCCCCAATGACCTCGGTGACTCCGTATCAGCTAGAGCCACAGCAGAATATCGCGAACCCATCGACGGTGCAGCAGGAAGCCCGAGTGCCCCCAGTCAGCCAGGTTGAGCAAACTACTGCAGTACCACCATGAGAGACTGTACCACCCTTTTTGCCTCAGCAGTTTTTACCACAGCTCGGACCCCAACTACCTCCACTTCCGACTGATGCGGACCCGACCACCCAGTTTATGTATGCTATGCTATAATCTCAATGGCAACAAATGGAACTGTTGAGACAAAGCATGATGACCTACTTCGCTAGATCTCTACCACCAGCCTCGGTACCAGATGCAACTCCAGCTCCACAACCATATATGGGCTCCATTGCAGACTTCATCGACATGGGCCCTAAGAAATTTAAGGGTACTGAGGGTCCCTTAGAAGTTTCTGTATGGCTTATTAGCACAGAGAAATTCTTGATGGCATTCCAGTTGCCAGTATATGATTGGTTGACAGTAGTGGACTTACTCTTAGAAGATAATGCTCATCACTGGTGGAAGGCTGAAGAGAGGCGACTGGGCACTGGAATCACATAGAAGCAGTTCTACGACCTATTCTATGAGAGGTTTTTCCCCATCCACGTTCGAGACGCTCTCTATGACCAGTTCCTTCATCTGAAGCAAGAGAACATGTCGGTAGATGAGTACGATGCAGAGTTCAGCCGTTTGAGTAGATTTGGTGAGACATAAATTCTGATAGAGCTGGAGAAGGCAAGCAGATTCCACCAGGGGCTCATACCAGAACTTAAGACTTTCACAACTACACAGTCTCGAGTCTTTCATGCAGCTGTCTTGGTGGAAGCACGTACCCAGGAGCTTCTTCGCAAGGAATAGCAGACACAGAGGCGCCCCACACCAGTAGCTGCACCAGTTAGGGCGACTCAAGGTGGACGAACCAGGAGGCCTATAGGACAGTACCAGCAGAGGCCCACACCCTATCAGAAGCCCACCTGCAACTACTGCGGGAAGAAGGGTCACATTCGAGATGGATGTCGAATTCGTCTCGACTTATGCTTGAGGTGCGGATCGGAACAACACAGGATTATCAATTGTCCCGAGCCGTCTAGGCAAGGGCAAGCATTTACCATGGCTGTGATAGACCCCCATCCTGAGATTAGAGATTTGATAGGTATTATTCTACTATTCTTTATTTAAGTCATGGCATAGCATTTGAGCAATACATTCATTAGCATGGTCATCACGCATGAGCACTAACTTCGACACCCTTAGGAATATCACGACTATAGTTTAGCAAGTTTATAAATAAGACTCTTGGCTTCATCGTTAGAATTCTGGAATGACTACCTACTCTCCCTTCGTATGCAATATCACTATATTCTTCCATTAAGATTTGTTGTTATATTTTTATATTAAGTGTTATATTAATTTCGAGGACAAAATTTTTATAAGTTGGGTAGGATGTAATCCCCCAAAATTTTGGAGGATTTTTTTTTCTTCTTTTTAAATATCTATTGATTAAATATTTAGTTTGGAATTAAATTATCTTTTATTATTATTAGTAAGATCAATGTTATTATGTGTAATTTAAAGTACGGAATTTATATTATTTGTAATGGATTTAAGAAGGTATTTATTAGTCCTGCTGTAGCAATAGCAGGTAATATTTATACAAACATTTGTGCCAGTATATTAGAAATATTCTTGGAATTTAAGGAATTTGTATTTTACGTATTTTTCACAAATAATGAATAGCCTTGAATTTATGCACTGAAATTATTTTAATATTAAGAGTAGCAGTAGTGGCTACACTACAGGTAATTTGGTACAAGAAAGCCTTTACTAAAATATTTTAGAAAATAATTTTTAATTTTCTTTTCTCCTAAAAATTTTACAAAATTTATTTGGACTAAAAAGCAAGTATGAATATACTTGTTACTAGGATTGTATACATATATTGATATTGAGTTTTTCAGTATATATATATATATATATATATATATATATATATATATATATATATATATCTATATATATATATAGATATCTATATATATATATACTCATGGGGTGGTATTAATATATATATATATGTACATGGGGTGGTATTCAATCTTCTACTCTATTATTATCTATCTATCTATATCTATCTCTCTATCTCATCTCTCTTCTCTCTCTCTTCTCTCTATCCTCTCTCTCTCTCTCTCTCCCTCTATCTCTTCTTCCTTTTTTTTTTTTTCTCATCTCTCTCTCTCCTCTCTCTCTCTCTCTCTCTCTCTCTCTCCTCTCTCTTCTCTCTCCTCTCTCTCTCTCTCTCTCTTCTCTCTCCCCCCTGTCCCTCTCTCTCTTTCCCTGGGTCTATCTCTCTCCTCTCCTTCTCTATATCTCTATCTCTCTCTCTCTCTCCTCTCTAATTCTTCATACCACCCCAGTACTAGCTAAACCCGACCCCTGTTCTGCTGATCCCGACCCCCCAATGAACTAGCATATATATAATAATACCACAATGATGCTGATCCCGACCCCAACAATGAAGCAATGGCCCAAAGAACCCATGGGAACATCCCGAGCCCCCAGTTTTCCTTTTCGCGAACCGCAGGAGATTGAAGGAATCAAAATCTTAAATCAAATCTTCCTAAGATTTCGCCTAGACCTTTAAATCCTATCATTATTAAGATTTGCTATGAATCAAATCCAAATCAACTTAAACTCGAATTTAAAAACCCAGAACCTCCTATCGGCTACATAGATGTATATACATGCTCGAACAAGCCAATCTTCGAACCTTCTTTTTCTCAATCCCTGCCAAACCGACTGCTAGCTGCTGCGAACCCTTACAGGTGCCTGACCACATTGGAGAAGCACCACGGTGCCACCTGCACGCCGGCAATCTACGTTGAACAGAGCGTACTCTGTTCTAGAAACCACAGCCAGGTACATGACTTCGCCCTTTCATTCTTCGATTTTAGTTAACCAATTCATGATCCGTAAAATCTTACGGAGAGTCTAGATGACCCCCTATCAATCCCATCAACTGGATAAACTTGGGTTGCCATGATTAAGTCGTATAAATTCCTGAAAGTTTAGAAAAACCCACAGAAATCAGCATACCACAATTGATCGTGAACCTAGCTTTGGAAGGCAAAATCCCGTCGATTCCTCGACAATTTCGAAAACCTATTTTAACAGATGCATTCACAACATAAACGAGATGGAAACCAAGTTTTTAAAATTATTTTTCATTGTTTATACTGTTGTTAAATGAGTTTCAAAGTTGGGATAAAAACTAGTTTTTAAACTAAAAATTTTAGGAAAAATTAACCGATACGGCGTGCGCCCCGACAAACCAGGTGACGTGGTCGTGCGCTATATGCATCGAAAGGCGCATATGGATGTTGCCGACGTGTGGGAGCTGACGAGACTCGATTTCGTTGTGTGTACGCGGCGAAATCAGTGCGTATCCGTCGAGATACCCCGTATCGACGTTTTGCAAACTAGCCCATAACTTCGTGCACGTTCGTCGAATCGATGCAAACTTGCGCCATCAGGACCGTATCATTTTTATGGTCCTATATGCCAAGTTTGGCCGATTCTGAGAAGGTTGATTGGAACGCTAAATTGGCGGGCCCGCGACCGGCTCTTACGGGCGATTTTGTGCACGGCCCGTCGGAATCCAACTTTGGACATATGGTTGGGTTTGTCTCCTCAAACCGGATCCGTAGACATGTATTTGACGACTTTAGAGACGTAGGTTCTGGCACGCTTTCGGTGCAAAATGGGTCCAACGGTGGACATCGTTTGACCCGAAATTATGATTTTGCCCCTGTTCCAGAATTAGACTTTTAGACAGGCATTTCCTAGGTATTTCTTTTATGCCAAATCTGTTCGTGATATTTATTTCAGCATCCGAGGTCGTTCGTAACAGTTGGCTTTCAGTGCTTCCCTATTCTGACGATTTAAGTTACCAGGCGTCGCCATTCTGCACACTACCTCCAGGCAAGATACCTTGCCACCAGCT